>OMOV01015523.1:7112-18422 GCA_900312565.1 Beryx splendens
CCTCCCCCACTTTCCTCCCTTTATCTATTTCACTCCCGCTATCGCGCTCTCTCTCCACCCCCTCTCTCTTTCTTTAAAACTGTCATGTCTGTGCATGTTAGAGGCCCGATTAAGAGTTATCATTGCTAACTTGTATCAAGGGGCCTCCTCCTGTGTCTGTTGTACTTAATTACACACTCAATAGGACCACTCACAGCTCCTTTATTACAGGAAGCATAATCACACTTCATAAGTTTGATAAGTGTAGCCAAGGACTGGGGCACTTTAACAGGTTTGAACCTTATTTCAGCGTGGTAGCTTTAGTAAACATACCCGTGTGTTCTTGCTCTTATCCAGATTAGAGAACAGTTCTGTGTTTTTCCTATCAAAAGGCAAACTCAGGCCAAATTCAGTCACCTAAGTCAAGAGTGAGATATTGTTCCTCTGTCCATCTGTGACAAAATTTTTCACAGTGTACATCTTGTGCGACTTGTTTCTAAAAATTATATCTGCTCTTTACTGAACGGTATCTAATTAATAAAAGGAGATTAAAGTTATATTATTATGAAAATGTAACTCTAACTATGGAACTGCACACCTGCGCCGTAAACTCCCACAATCCTCTTATATACAGAGAGAACCACTGTATTTATCACCGCCATGAAAACACTGTGGGGCCGTACAAAAGCTGCACTTGTAAAGTCCAGAACATCTCCAGGAGTTAATGTACTGGAATGTTTCTTTATTGAGCCTGGCAAGGGAGATTTGTGAAACAGACCCAAAAAATTTCAACAAGGAATAAAAGTTTATAAGGTGTGATTCCTAGTTCCATACCCAGTGGGGAAGAGCCTCTTGACTGTGAGGCGGAGGGAGGAGAAGTCGGGTCTGTCAGCGGGCCGCTCGCTCCAGCAAGAAGTCATTAGATTCTCCACGCTCTCTGCACACTGGCTCCCGTCTGTGTGGGGCCGCAGAGGACTGCAGCCGCCTGCCTTCACCCTCTCCACTATCTCTGTGAAAGGTGGGGGAAGGGAGAAAAGAAACAGGAGGACAGGGAAATGCTGTAAATACTGTAGAAAGCGTTTGTTTGTGTGTGTGTATGTGTGAACATGTAGGTGTATAAGAAAGGAGGTGGGTGAGAAAGAGAGACAGAGGAACTAGAGAAGACACACAAACACACATCAACAATGCCACAAGGAAGCAAACAAAAAGACACACACACGGATATCGGGCCCACCTTGTGCTGTGAGCTTGCAGTTGGGGATATAGAAGGGGCCACAGCGGTAGACCACTTCTTGAACAATGATACCAAAGCTGTAAACATCACCTCTCTGGGTGCCAGAGGGAGGCATGTTGCCCCTCAGCAGCTCTGGGGCCCGCCACAGCAAGGCTGGGGAGAGACACAGCGACAAGGGAGATGGGAGAGAACACACAGCAAGTTCTTTGTTTAAACAGAGACAACAGACTCGTTTTCTTAGCCTCTAATACGCTAACATGGTGATAGGGATGGAGAGTCGACCCCCAAAAGAGTCGATTCTCAATTCCATCATGTCGAGTCTGAGAATTCTAATTCGATTCTACTAATAAACGGAATTGGAGTCGACTCCTGCTGCACTCTCAACTCCAAACTTCTCCAAACAAATGTGTAATTAATTCATTCAGATGTAGGCCTATCCTTACTGTGTTCGATTGCCTTGGTCTGATCCATTTCACAACAGGTGTGGAGGGGGGGAAGGAGAAATTCAATGCTCATTGGTTGAATGCCAACCAGTGTAAAACTACTTTTTTTGTGGTTGATTTTCATTTGGAATCAGAATCAATTTAAGAATCGATTCCATTAATTCCATTACAAGGAGTCGGAGTCAGACTGGAATCGTCCATCCCTACATGCTGATGTTCTGCATTACACCCTCACTGTTAACTATTGAGTATGTAGAGATAAGCGAACACTGCCGATCAATAATAATTCTCTTAGCTTTACTTTCTGCTCTCTATCCTTCCCACCCTCTTCTATTCTCCTCTGTTCATCTTCCTAGTTTATTTCTCTACCTACCTCCCTCCATCCCTATCCCTGTCCCTGTCTACTCACTGGTCCATTGCTCTGAGGAAGAGTCCAAGCTCTCCAGGCTGGGTGGCGTTTGTCTGAGGTGGCTCAGACCGTAGTCAGTCACCTTCAGCACAAAACGACTGTCCACCACACAATTTGCGGAGGAAAGGTGACCGTGAGAATGCAGAGGACTTCGGTGCAGATAGTCCATTCCCTACGGATGAACACACACACACACACCACACAGATGGGGTCAAGGACCATCAATGTTCGTATCAAACAATTATGGACAAGGGTCCTGGTTCTGATCGATGCTCAGTGGTGTAGAAATGTAATTACATTGATTTCACATTTCACATCTGAAAAACATCCAATCTTGTGATGTACAGTGTCTCAAAGGTGATATACACATGATATATACAATGCCAAGGCTGTAGTCCTGTATTTTTTATTGAGGTAAGACATGATTTAATGAGTATAATTTGGAAGCATGAAATGGGAAGAACATTCATACCTTTACAATGTCCAGCATCAGGGAATATTTGAAGCTCCAGTCAAGCCTGATGGAGCTATTCTTTAAAATGTCCTGGAGTTAGAGAAGCGGGTAGCAAAAGGTGAGGTCACATGCCCTTTGGGAAGTTCAGGGGTAGTTCTCTCTCTTTCTCTCTCTCTCTCTCTCTCTCTCTGAATGTGCTATACACTATGTGCGACCAGACTGTGTATGTGTGTATGTACAGAAATAACCATCATTAGAGAACCAGTACCTGTAACACCTCCTCAATGTGTAAGACTCGGCTAAACTTCTAAGACTACGGCAAAATATTACATAAACTTACAAAGTAGACATACAGTATGTGTCACTGGCGTAATGCCTCTCATTTAGGAGAGACATGTAGCATTGTCTTAGTGTGGAAATGATGCCTGAACTACGCTTAGGCTACACTAGATTTATTTTGTACGCATTCATGCATTTACACGTTAGAGGATGTTGCCACATTGATTGTTATCTCCTTAGTAACGTCTGCGCATCTGCACGTGTAACCTACCTAAACCCTGACAGTCAAGTGCCATAATAAAATTTAAAAAAATACAAATAAATAAAGTACATATTTCAAATTTAAGCATAATGAATCCTGATCCACTGGTCCTGACCAAAAGAAAAAAACAGACTGTCATGCACAACTGCACTAAGGTTTGTATAAAAACATAATAAACATGTATGTATGCTGTTCTCTAGGTCTAGGTCTTATCGCTTGCTGGTTTTACAACATCCTTGACTTGGCTGCCATCAGTGCACAAATGTGAGTCAAACAGCTTCACAAAGCAGCGTGCAGGAGAGACTTCATCATGGTCCTTGCATGTGAGCTGTGTGAGGGCTAAAACAAGAGCAGCAGAAGCCGAAGCATGGCTCATTTGCCTGCCACAGTCGCTCCAGGGAGGTAAACAAAGACAGGTGGTCAAGTGTTCAAGGAACGAGGCAAAGGAGACTGGCTTGCATAAAGCAGTTCATATGTGTGCGCGCCTTGAACACACGCTGTGTGGTGAGTGTTTGTCGGGTGAGTAGGAGGAGAGGAGACGTGCAGAAAAAACACATTCCAAGAAGGATTTAGTGGACCGAGCTTGTTGTAGATATATTTTTAACATTTAGCTAATCGTAAAACTTGCTGGTTATTTCCTATTATTACTAATATATATACAGTATACACAGTATATATGTAATAATACATAATACTGACAGGAATAAGAGGAAATACGAGATGAGTGCGTGCATAAAAGTGCACTAAATTCACAATGAAGAAATCTGTCATGTTTTTATATACCTTATATTTTGTTACTGTTTATCATTTAACTGCTTTGCTATTTTTGTTGTTTTGCCTACTTAAGCACCAACATTTGTGATAGATCAGATTGACCGTTCCCAATCCAAGCTACAAATTAGGCTACTTCCATTTACATATCCACATAAACAGCCTGGAAACAAGAACCATGGACAGCACACTGGGCTGGCAATAGCATATCACAAAATAAGCTTATTCAGTGTCAAAACGTTTTCGAAAACAACTGCTGCAATGACAATTTGCACTAACTAATGGCCTATTCCACTCACTGTGCGATCATTTGGCTTCAAGATTATGCTGCATGAGCTGTAAGGAGTCATTTCCAGGTTATTTTTTGCTCCTTTTGGAACTCTAAAGAACCGGTCACCATCATGCTTGACTGAGTGACTGAGATGTATTTGGTTCCCTGCTGGCATGTTGTGTTTTGACCACTTTTGTCATAACCTGTACAGCACAATGCTTTTTGACACACCCCTCCTCCAACCCTCGAGTTGACAGCGCACTGCTGTCCGCACAGAAGGCAGCACCGAGTGGGAGGAGGAGGGTGACACAGTTGATGGGGCGCATGGCACGAGAGCAGGAAGGGAACTACTTTGAAACGAACCCTATTATAATAAATAAAACAGCACTTTGGTGCCTCTAGCCAGCTGCCACTCTAGTCGACTGCCTATATTGCCCCTGCCATTCCCCACCACTGCTCTCACCATCCTGGTCGCTCCTCAGCAGTCTTCAGTCTGCGGCTCCACGCTCTCTGGGCTGAGGAGCGACTGACGCAACTGATGTAGTGCAAAGTAGATCAGTCAGAGTAATGATGAGCAGGTGTGTCTTATTCCCAGGCGTGCAGCTGCTGTGAGTGATAGTCCTGGTTGCTGAATCTCATTTCAGGAGTGTCTAAACTTTAAGCCCTCTCTCCAGAGGCAGCCTCCGTGTGATGTACTATGTACGTCATGTTCTATTCCCGTGTAAAAACGGGAATAGAACAGCATCATAACTGTGCCACTTCATCTTCTGTTGCCATGGAGAACACTGTTGGTCGTGTAGCAGCGTTGGTCTTGGAGATGACATGTACCCCGTTTTAAACATTTGGGATATTAACACTATAAAAGAACCTTTGCTATTTATCATCTGTCACGTGTTTGTGTATGTCAACAATTTGAATAAAATATACTTTAAAAGGGATTAAGATTAAAATCACTTACATGTATATATAGTTTTGTCTCCATCTATGTTCGCCATTAGTCAACAAAATATTCAACATTTTAGGCCATTTTATACTTAATTGGCAAAGAATTCTGGGAAATCCAAATCAAGAAATTGGCTGGAGTCTGCACCTGAACAGAGGAGGGAACACTGATATGAACTGGGTCGGCACTCCCAAACGATGTGTTAACACATCTGGGTGTTGCAGGGGATTCCCACTGAGCGCAGAGTGAGGAGGAAACACAAGACGTTCACTAATGAGATTCAGCCAATGACCGCACTTGGGGTGAATCCAAAAGCTTTTTCACTTTTCCTCCTTTCCTCCCCTCCCTCACTATCACCCCTCTCCTACCAGGAAGTAACTTGGAGGAAATGAGGGGAGGAATGGAGGACAGGAGGGAGCGAGGGAACGTGGAGGTCATTTTACCTGCTACTCCATCATCAAAAATGGTCTGCTGTTGATGAAGTGGCCCTATCAATACTGATGTAGCCCAAGCCCACAATACAACTCATAGCCAAACACCGACTGTAACATTAACTGTAAGGTATGTAAACTGTTATACTCTCATTTATGAGCTGGTAATTTTTTTTCAAGTTTTCTCAATGCTGTCATATTCTAGACAAGCAGAAAAACATCCAACTATCTAAAACATCAACCATAAATGTCATGTTTTGCCGTCAGTCCCTCAGAATTAAAGAGCAAAGGCTTCTTTTTAGCCTCACCATTTGCACTAAGAACAATTTAAACCTTTCATTGCACTTAACATTAAACACGCTTGTTTACAAAGAGAATGGGATTTTTGTGAATAAATATGAATGCACTCATTTGTACTTAAAGCTGCAGTAGGTAAGTTTGAAGAAAAATAAGAAGACGAACGCACTTAGCCCCCTCCTCGCCTCCCTCCCCTTCCCACCCAGCGGCAATCGGCACACAGCTGATTGTCAATTTGGATCGAAGCTCTCCTGCCAAAGTGTACCTCGATTGGGCAGATGCCCGAACCACAACATTTACTTCGAAAGCAACAAACAGAGCAATATTGCCAAGAATCTGACATATAATCTTACTCATTTATGTTCACCCAACCAGTGCAGTACTTTTCAGAAAACAAACAAAACAAAACAAAATGCCAAGTTATAAAACCTATGTGGCTTTAAATATTTTTAGATGTTTTTGCTGTGTTTTAGTGGAAAATGTTGGCCCACTCACATAAAGTTAGGCTGGTCAAATTGTAGTTTCTGCCTTCACCACTGATGGGTTTAATTATTTTCTTCAGGCAGGCAGTTAGATGTGCAGACATTACAAAGGAGATTATCAATGTAGCGACATCCTTTGATAGGTAAAAAGCATGAAAGTGTGTGTAGCATGGATGCTCCAGTAGGCGATCCAGGTACTAGTTCTTTAGGGTTATGGCGGAAATCCAACACCATAGTGTGTGACAGAGAGAGAGAGAGACAGAGAGAGAGAGAGAGAGGGGGGGGGTTACCTGCAGGCTCCCTTTAGGGCAATACTCGATAATAAGAAAGAGCTGTGGAGTCTCCAGGCAAGCACCAATGAAGCTGCAGATGTTTGGATGGCTCAAGTCTCTGCACTAAAACAAACAGTGATGTAGTGGTAAATAAAGAGGTTAACCCTGATAATAATAATAAACTAAATTTATATGGCACTTAACAAAACATCGTTACAAAGTGCTTCACATAAAATAAGTCAGCAAAGTTAAAATTACAAACAGTAAAACAGGGAAATGAAAAAGTTATAGGTCAAGTAATAATAAATACAGACAGTGCATTTTAAAAGTGATTTTGTGGTGGAGTTGGTGATAATACGCAAACAACCACATACTTAAAAGCTGGTTTACTGTCCACTACATCCCTGAAAACCAAAGCATGCATGTATACACAAGTGTGTGCAAGCAAACACACAAATACACTTACACATGCATTAACACAAACATGCGCACGCAGTAAAGCAATGCTTGTGAGACGATAGTTACTTGTGAAAGTACACATCGCATATTCAGAGGTACTTTTTCAAGCTTTGCCTTGTCTTTTGATAATTCCCTCTCACCTGTTTCAGCTCACACAACAGCTCTGCATTCAGACACACACTCTTCACGGTTAGGAAACGCACCCAGCAGATGCTCTCCTGAAATAAATAATCAAGCACTTTGATTCACAGCGATTAAAAGGCACAAGCTGGAACAAATTGAGCACGGTAATTCAAGTAGTAATAGATAGCTGGAACACTGTTTTACACCGTCTTTATCAAAAGTACTGCAGTTCAGATGCTAAGGATATTTTTTGTCTTTCATGCTAATTAAAATATAACACTTACATAACAAAAAATAAAAACAAATTTTGTTTTACTTGGTAGATGCCTGTTCTGTGAGTTGGTTTGTCTGTCATGCTGGTGAGGATGTCCTCCATCGAGTGTGTGTGAAAGGCCTTGGAGTTTGGATAGGACACCTGGAATGTCATGTTATGTTCCTTGGTGAGGAAAGTAGTAAAGATCAGCAAGACAAAATGCATGCATGCACACACAATCCTCCTGACCTTGCCAGCATGGGAGTAGGCTATTAGTGTGACCTGACTGGGGTCAACCTTCCACAGCTTCACCCTCTCATGGAGACTCACACGCTGAATGTACTTCCTGTAACACAAGAAGTCGCATTAGACTTCCTCGCATAAACAGCTTCAGATAAACAGCGTATGAAATCATGTATAGACTCCATAGACTGGTCTTAGGATCAAATCTAAACATTGAGAGAGTTTACTAAAACATCCTCAGCTGAAGAATCCAGAGCATTTTCATTCACTCATGTACACTATCAGTTGGGACACACACACACATTTTTCTTTGTTTTTTTTAACTATTTTTCACATTTTAGAATAATAGTAAGTACATCGTAACTATAAAATAACACAAATGGAATTATGCAGTGACCAAAAAAGTTAAACAAATCAAAACTATCTTATATTTTATATTTAAAGTAGCCATCCTTGCCTTGATGGAAAGGCAAAGGCTTTGGAAAGAAATTCATACACAGGCATTAACTATCTATATTTGTCTAAGAAACAAATTTCAAGCATGTAAGCAAAAGCCTTTAGTTCAAAATGGCTTTAAGATAATGAGAAACATTGTACATTCAATCAGATGTGTCCAAACGTTTGACTGATAGTGAAGATAACCTACGATTTTATAGAACTGAATTATCAGAAAACGCAGCTAGCCAACTTAATTAACCTGCCTTACTGACACAGAATCATAAGCTTCCATCACACACAATGAGCAGTGCACACTGTGTACTAATTACCCAGCAGAACGTCCCCATAACTTTACATTTACATTGACACGACAATGTTACAGGAGAAACTATTTGACTGCAATGTTCACAGAACGTTTTGAGAATGTTGACTGCAACATTCTGAGAAAGTTTTGAGAACGTTGTCTAGGGCACGGGTTACAGAACGTTTTTTTTACAGAATGTTTCTGCAACGTTACATGTTAACAAAGGTGGAACAGTCAGGCATCCAGCTAAGAGAAGCCTTGATTTACTAGATCACTTTGAGACATTTGCAGTAAGTTGAACGTGATCATCTACTCATTCAAATCAATATTGTTGTATTGTATTGTACTGATTGTGCCCCCCCCCATTGAAAAAATCTTAATAAAATAAATAAATTTTTGAAATTAATTGTTTTGTTGAATGAACTTGTTGAAATAAATTAACTTTTTAGTTTAGTTGGAGTTTAGCATATAGGTCTGACTAATATAGGAGATATGAAAAGATTACTATTTTAAGTTACTGACATTTTATATACACATTTTGTATTCAAACAAATGCTCCCTTTAAGAACCTTTAGGGAATGTTAGGTAAGTTTAAGTACAACATTAAAGAAACGCTATTGAAACCAGGTACAAAGAAGGTTCTAGGAAAGCATTCATAGAACTTAAGAGAATGTTTCTGGAACTTTTGAAAATGTTCCAAATGTGAAATATTGTCATCACTAGGGAAAGAACATTCTGGGAAAATTTTAAAACATTTGAATTATGTGTCAGAACGTTACAGGGATGTTGTCACTTTGTTTTAAGTTTTAAAGTTGTTTTAAACTTTGTTTTATGTTTTCAACAACGTGGCTATTAATAGAGAAAGAACATTCTGGGAACATAAAAAAAACTTAGTATAGTAAAAACATTTTAAGAATGTGTTGGAATGTTATAGGAATGTTGTGTCAGAACATTACAGGAATGTTGTTAGGTTACATTTTAGAACATGTTCAAATAACGTCCTCCTAACTCTGGAAAGAATATTATATTTTTAGAACATGTTCAAATAACATTCTGGGAACAGTTCTGCCAAAAACGTCAAAAGGAACGTTTTCATAACCTAATGTGAATGATAGGGGAACGTTTTTGGAACCTAATTTTCTCCATATATTAAATTTGGCATATACCAATGTACAGACTCAAATTAGCTCTAACTGCTTCAGGGAGCTTCTCTTCCAGCTATGTGAAATAAGTAAATAAACACTTCAGTTGGAAATGACGTGCCATGGTGCTGTGGTGATACATCATTTACCAGCATTAAAGTTTACACTTCAAAGAGTAAAGTAAAGCAATTCTTTGGGAAAAGGAAAGTCAGTTTCTCTCATGAGGGGGTCCCCTTAGGACCCCTGTCCTGCTCATTGTCAATATACAGTATAGCTCTAAATCATATAATGAATTCTCGCATATTCAGATTTTACTGGGAGTGAGAGTAGTGCTAGAGGTAAGAGATTTGTCTAAGGTACAGAATGATGAATGAATGAGCTTAAAAAATGTCTAAATACTGTACCGAATAAGTGTGCAAGCACGTGTATGCGTGTGTGTGAGTGAGCTCGTGTGTGTGTGTGTGAGTGTGTGTGTGTGTGGAGTACCTGTAGAGCAAACAAACAACAACTGTCACTGTGAATAAAAGAGCAGCAATCATTCCCATGACGATCAGAAGCCTCCGTTCTGAAACAGGAACATACACCTAATGACTTTATAACACACCTTATCATTAACATCATTAATAAATGGTAGATAATTATTACCCTAACCCTACATTTTATTAATAGTAATTGATATAGTGTAAATTATTCAATAATAATTTGTATGCATGTTTGTATGTTGTATCGTAACTGTTAAAAAGGAGTGAGGGGCTGTGTGCAAAATATTCTGCATTCCTCTGTTCAGTCTATTCAAACAGCTTGATGTTGTGTTTTTAGTTGTGTGTGCTACATCTCAGTGGAGCTGAGGCAAATCTCAGGCTGCAGAAGGAAACGGGGAAAGCTGGGAGGAATTAGGAGACGACTGAGGTAACGAGGGACTCGACCAGCCTTGCCCTCAATTATTCTCTCCGACTCGCGCTCCATCGCTAACAGAGCGGGTGAGGAGTGGAGAGCATATTCAAGGTATTCTTATGAATTTAGGGAAGCAGCCCTCTTGTGGTTTACAGCAACTTGGGCTGCATTCATCAGTACCAGACTCATTGTGTGATATTGATGGCTTCTCTCCTGTGTGGGCAGACAGGAATGGGAACTCGGAAAGAACAGGGGGAGGCGGCATTTGTGTCTGCATTAAAGATTAGTGGTGGTGCCACCGATACACCATTAAGGACACCACATGCAACAAAGAGGTTTAAATCCTCCGTTTGGGGTTAAGAGCTTTTACTTCCCCTGGGAATTTGGCTGCATCACTTTCCACCAAGTGGTAGAGCCTCTAGGGCCACAGCAACAATTGCAGAGTGTGTATACAAACTCCAGCAACAATTGCCTGATGCCCTAGCTGTTGTGCCAGCTGATTTAAACAGGCGCTGGAAAGTATGCCCATTTTTCAGCAACATGAACTGTCAAACATGAAGGGGAAATACTGTATATTGGACAAATGTTACATGTCGGTGCCCAGTGCCCAGGTGGGCTACCTCATGAAAAAGGGCCTTTCTGTATGGAGCTTGCATGTTCTCCCTGTGCTCACTTGGGGTTTCCTCCATACAACATCGGTAAGGACCCCCACTAAAAACATGCAGAAGATCATTGCCTGACCAGCGACGATGATGAATGAAGTTGGTCCTCGGGCGCTATAAGCTGCCCACTACTCCTGGCTGCCCCCCGGAGGAAGGACATGCCTTGGATGGGATAAATGCAGAGACTAATTTCACTGACCACCGTTAAAAACAGCATGTGTGTGTGTGTGTGTGTGTGTGTGGGGGGGTGGGTGGGGGGGGGGGG
>OMOV01015534.1:7367-19454 GCA_900312565.1 Beryx splendens
GACGGTGCTTGGACGCAGCATGACCACTACAGCATGCTCAGTCTCCGAATCCTTTCAGCGGTGTTCAGCCCTGCACTGCAGAACCGAAGTGGTCGTGATGGAGAAGACCGGCGAGTCAGGAGATGAAGCCGTCAGGTGTCAGTGTCTCACGCGCGGATAGGTGCTCCAGCTGCGTCAGAGGATGACACTCTGCAGCTCTGGACCAATAAGCCAAGCTGTTGCCGGTGCGCCAACTAAATAGCCTACGAGTTCCCCCCTGTAGATCACACAATTCAAATTTCATTCAGAAAAGGGAATAGCCTACAAACATTGTCGAGAGAATAAAACGAGAATCCATGTTCATATGTTTGAGGCTTAACGCACTGTCCTCCTCCCCACAGCAGCTGAACCTGAGGCGGAGCTTGGCCTCACGCTCGCGTCTTCCACGGTGACTGGCTGCTGGAGCACTACGTGCGGAGTTGAACGTTCCAACTTGGCCACTAACCAAAATGGTTTCCCGTTTCAGAACAATGAACCTATACTTCCGTTTTGCTTCATTATACTGATCCTGTTGTAGAAAATAAACAATGCAAATTTCATTATGTGAAAATGTGCATCAAGCATCTAAAATTATAGAAGTTTGGACAGCTTTCATGATGTGGCAAGACAGTTATTGATATTACAGTTACTGATCATGTCAATGATCTCTCTGCTCTATTCTATTCTATTCTATTCTATTCTGTTCTGTTCTATTCTATTCTATTCTATTCTATTGGCATCACCATATTACACCATACCAGCGAGTGGCGTGTAGACGTATTCTTACATAACAGTGATATGAGTCAGCTGGAGTAGATGGGGCTGCAGCAGGAGCGCATCTAGACCCTCCCCTTTCCACTACGTCACATCTTCCCAGTGCAGCCTCGACGCGTTGCCATGACGACGGCGTTGCAGCTCTCCTCTGAATGCTCTCTCCCTCCGGTACACTTTTGTTTGGGTAATTCTGTCGACGAGCCAGAAATTTGTGTGGATGAGTATTAAGGAAGCTAGATTACAATTCCGTTTGAATGCCGCTGTCTGTTGAGGGGAGTTTAAAGCTTGGATAGACACTAATACAGATGCACCCCGGATTCAGCAGCCTCGTTTCGGTGGGTGAAGTGTGAACTGGACAAACCAAAAGAACTGAGCAGCTGGTTTCATGGTGCCTAAAAGTCAGCACAATTTTGTCTGTAATTTAAATAACCTGAACAGAAAGTAAACTAGTCTACGTTTTGCAGTTTATATGTTTTAGATATTTTGTTTCTTTTCATTTCCTTTCACAGATCTCGCCATGAACTAGGCCTGCTCATTAGTCTACATAATGGCAACCTTAAAAGAATTTGACCAGGCAGCTGTGGAGGGATCAGACAAGGAATTTCCAGAAATGGAGGACACAGGATGGGACCGGCAGCCTTGCACGACACCAGACCAGGACTACGTCGATGCCCTTCTAGATATCAGTGAGGAGAACTTCTTGAAAGAACAGGAGCCCTACGAGTATCACTGCTTCTCTGGTTGGGAAGAGGCTGTAAGTCACTGAATATCTGCATACTGCAAGCTTTTTGACTAGCCTATCTTCTTATCTAATTTACCCTCAAGTAGGTATACTTTGTACCCATTTCACACCGTGATTCCAGCCTGCTATAGTATCAGTCAGTTTTGGGTCGGTGGGTCAAATGATATCATCCATTTTTTCTTTCAAAAGAGAGAGCCAATAAATGTACAAAATAGGTGCATGTCAATTTGCTTTGATTTCTGACGTGTTATGTGGCTCTTGGTATCGGCATTATATGTAAGCTCTCTGATACTGGTACCGAATATGCATGATGTCAAATACTAATATTGCCATCAGTGCCTCACTGCCTTGAAAAATAGCCTTGCTGATTATTTTTGAGTTATGTTGTTGCTAGTTGAAAAAATAAGCAATTCAATAAACATGAGGTGAGCTGTTTTCAGTTTCAAAACATATCAACATGTTTTCATAAAAATATTATATTTGGTTTTGAGACAGGTCCGGGGTTGGGGCAGAGTTACTCCACTGGCCTGCATGTTTCTGCCTCAGAAGAAAGGGAAGAAACCCAAGACTGGGGAGCCAGACCACCACTGCCTCTTGTGTGTTGACCTAAAACTCTCTAACGTAGACAGCTCAGCCGGCTGTCCTGAGGACCGCTGCGAGCCACATGTGGACCCCCATGACAGCAGCTTAAAGACCACGCCGTTAAGCCTCCAGGCGAGAACCTATAGTCACACAGCTGCATCAGCTCCAGCGGCGGAGGCTCCAGAGTGCCCAGTCCTCACTGCCATGCAGACCGCCACTCAGCATCTCTTACTCAGAGAAAATATAGTCGAGGAAGAGAAGCTCAGAGTGTCTCAACAGCCATCATCTCCCTTGTTGCCTCACCATCTGGCCTCAAAATACCCCATGTTTAAGAACAGGCCCACTAGGCATAATAAACAGACCCACAGACCCACTAACATAGAACTTTCCATTAATAGCTTCACAGTTTTACCACCAGTCAAATCACCTCAGCTCAAACCGCAGAAGGTCAGTGGCCAGCTCTGTAATGATGAGAGTGCTGTGGGGGGAGAAACCTCACAGGCGGACAGTGTCATCCCTGCCAAGGAGAGCAAAGGTGTGGAGAGAGGAGGGGAAACAAGAGCGGACACTGTCATCAACCCGGAGATAGCTCAGGACACCTACGGTGCAACTCTGACCTCCAAGTACTGCACATGTCAGCATAAGCACCACCTGCTCTCCGCTTTCAGTGTCTCTATTCCCAAGAGGTATGAGGTCCCTCTCACCTCCAAAGCGGACACTGTGCACCGCACCAGCTACTCCATGGGCAAACATGTCACCCAGGTCCTGCGACCCAGCGGTAGGTGCAGCAGGTACACTGGCCCGTCCGCACCCCAGCTGCCTATTCTCTTCGGGACCAAGGTCCCTATGCCAGCCTCTCAGAAACTACTTTAAACAGACTGTTGATGTGCATGCTCTTACACTGCATGAGTATGTGATTAAAAAGGTTTTTGAGATGTATCTTTTATATGGGTAATGATTCTATTTATGTAACAAGTTGAAACTCACAGGTCCAGTAACAACCTAATATTTTCCGTTACAGTGCTAGATTTCTTTCATCCTGTATACCTCAGCCACACTGCATCATTTCTTTCCATCCAACTAGATTGAATAGTTGGAATAATAACATGTTTATAAGGTAACACTGTTGCACAGATAATTTATTTGGTTTGGTATTTTAGCAGCTCAACACATGACATCAGTCTGGCAGGAACACATATATCAGGCAGGGAAACATGTTTAAAAGTTCAGCTCTGTATGCCATTCAGGCCTTTTTTGTTCTGACTAATTCCCACAAATGCTTTTCTGGCAGTTCTAGTTACCCAGCAACGGTGTGGCTACCGCATAAGAAGCCCGGCTATGGGTCTGCCTTCAGTTCCTGCATTTTAACCCTTCACCACAAGCAGCAGCTCTGTCAGATCCCCTCTGTGCTGCTTTGTAGCCTGTGACTATAGATAATATAAACCATTGCCAACCTGTCTGCTTTTTTAGCAATACAAAAGCAGCAAATTACACCCAGTTTACAAATTTTAAAATATTGTAAAAATCTATCTGCCACACTAAGTGGAATAATGCAAAGTGGTAACTCGTGCTTGATAAAAGGAGCAGTCTGGGAAATTATTCCTACTGACTGTTATATGGATATCAAAGTGAGATTGCCATCAGGCATGTACTAGGGATATAAGTGCAAAGACAAACTGTCCATTTAGCGCAACATTGTGCTCAGACCCGAAAACATTGCATGTGTCATGTTTGTCTCCAACCCCAGCCAATTACTGCAATATTTGTGTTTTATTCTGTTTTATTATATTACCTCTCTGTTTTTTACCTTAATTAAAATATTCCACTTGGTGGAACTGCTCTGTATTCAAAGAGCTGCAATGATAACCTGACTAAAAACAAAACTGAAGTTTACCTGAAAGTGCATGCTCTTGTATGCAAGGTGAAATAAAATATTTAATTGAAAGTAATTACATTTGTACAGAGTTGCTATATCCAGACAGTTGGATGTACCTGCATCAGAGTGGATGTCTACTAGAAGGATATCATGCCGTTGTTCACTACTGTATACTTCCATATTAAGTGACAACAAAGTATACACTTTTTCAGCAGTTTATTAGGAGCATCTGCAGTACAGCTTCAACAACGAAACAAACAAGGCAACCGTTAACTCTACACATTTAGGCAACAGAAACAACAACCAAAGGCTGCTCAGGTAAACAAAACAGAATTTGTGCTGGGGGAAAACTCTGCATGCACTCCCAACAGAGAGAAAATTAAGCATTGTAATTGACACTTAAGACTATGTAGGCTTCTATACATAGTTCTTTTTTAAGCAAGGCATCTTCCCAGCAGTATTAAATTCAAGAACCATAAATTAGAAGTAGTATTATCATCATATTATCATTACAATAAATGTTGTAATTTAATGTAAATGTCAAAATACTGTATAACATAGGGAAATAGTCTTGAGACTTTTGGACGCAGTGCAAAAACCTAAGCATGTTATATCTGGGCACAGTGTCATGTACATTCTTCAGTTTCTACAAACATCTACAAACTGTAATAGTGTTAACCACTCATCCTTAAAAATAGACAGTATTATTGTATTAGACAAATTCTGTCTTCAACACAACGCTGCACATAATTCACAGAATTTTGACAAGACTGCACATAGATGCTTACTTAGCATTTATGTTCAGAAATCATTAAGGGCATTACAATATTTCATGCAACCATGAGGAAAATGCCCATATATTAATTAAACATGCAAATCAAAGACAAAAGGATTCTGATTATTTTTTAATGTTGGTTCATTTTCCAAAAGATATTCTATTATACTTCTGATAATGGTTTTATCTCAGAGCAGCAAACTGAATCGTCTGTAACAAAAGGTTTATCTTTAAAAAAAAAAAAGAAGAAAGAATAGAAGAAAAGATAATACTTGGGTTAAGGCACCAACGTAATAAAATAAACAAATACTCAAGGCCTATATCTCAGTGTTCCTTAGTAGAACACAGTCTGCATGGGGTGCCTGTGCAAATGAGGTAACTCAGTATAACATAGTGTAAACCAACGCATAACCAAAACAGTAGGTTTTATCGTAGCTTGTACAATAGATAAAAAAAACACCACGTGCCCCATTGGTACAGGTGGAAACTCAATGACAAAACTTCAATGGGGCTTTTTGCAGTAAGAATCAGGTGGTGAACGTATACAACAATTAACTCAGTGGCAACAGAGTAGCTCAAACCTAGCTCTAATCCACTGTGCGTTTCTGTACAGTATCACTACTGGATCACTTCAGCACGGAGTGCTGCTACTGTATACACTTACAGCCAGCTAATGAATAAGTCAAAGACAATGACAGCCTAGTCTGCTAACTGACTCAAAGTGACTGCTTAGCTATAGAGTGGCCCAGAGACAAAAGGGTGATTACACAACACCGTACTTCACAATCACATTTCAATGAAAGGTGCGCAACAACTCATAGGATTTCACTTAGCATTTCACTCACTTGTGCCACATCTATATGAGTAATGGTAGGCTTCAGGGATATCTCTTAATGGCTTTGACTAATGCCTTGTTCATACTCACAGGCCTTATGGGGTTTTATTCTGGAAACCTTTATCTTGATTGGTTCTCAGTGGTTGAGTTTCCATAGGGTGCAAAAATTGCAGGACGCTCTCCATCAGAAAGTTCACCATTTTGCCACTGACAAGGCAACATCAACGAAGCAGCCATCAAACACAAAGCAGATAATTGCTATTTAATATTAATGTTTCTGCACTGCTCACCAAGTGAAGGCTTCATGCACATTTTGAAAATGTAGCTGACAAATTTGTTAGAATAGCAAAATAAAGTAAATGCACCATATTGTTTGTTGTATAACAAAGTTTGAATTGTTTTCATGCAATATATGCAAATCTCAATACTGCGATGAGAGAATAACAATTTTAACATCCTTTTCTTGAAAACCCACAGCTAAAGCCATTCAATAGTTTGAGATGTGAGAGGACATCATCCCCTCTAAGTGGAGATCTGACATTGATGAGGCGCTGAAATAATTTTTCAAACTGCTGGTCTGTACAAGACCAAACAGTGACAGCCATCTCTAGTGCTTATACACCAAGATGTAGGAATAAACTGGCATGTCAGACAAGACATACATACAGTATGTTATCTTATGTGCAAATAAATATGTAAACTGGCAGAGTAGTTGATAAATCATGCCCAATGAGCTAATAAAGTGCAGCTGAGCTATCAGGGTATATGCCTGGAAAGGTTTTGGACATGACGCCCCCAATGGAATGTTCAGAGACTTGCTGAATTCTTACTGCTAAGACTGGCTTCCCCTGTGGTCCTACAGTTGGAGGACAACATAGAGTGAATCCTCCTAGAGGGAGAGGCAGACACCAGAAACCCGTTCTGCGGGGGGTGAGGCAGCTGCACTGAGGGGGCTTCAGCTGTTGGGTTTCTCGGGCTGCTGAAAGAGAGCACACAGATCCTCACATGTCTGGGTCTCCACTGAGCTGAAGTGGGACTCCATGTTCCAGGCCATGTCTGCTGACAGGAAGTCATCCATGACGGTTTGTGTTTCATTGCTAGTCAGGAATAGGTGTCCGAGGCCTTCCACCTGGCTGGTCACAGTCTGCGTCTCTGTACTGCTCAGCAGCCTTGCATGCTCACCCTGAGGGACAGGGGTCTGAGCAGAAAGGCCTGTGGCAAATGAGGGGATATCGGTCTGTGTTTCTGTGTCTGAGGACTCTGTGCTCATAGAAAAGCTAGAATGGCGCAGGATGCTGCCCAGTGGCATGTGGCTTCCGGCACTCAGTAAGAAATTGAGGTCAGTCTGAGTTTGAGTATCAAACATCTCTAGCTCCAGGTCACTTGCGTGGGTTCGACTTGGCCCCTCACTCTGGTCCAGCTCATCCAGCAGGAGGAAGTCTGTCTGGGTCTGGATGTCCAGAGACTCCAGTGGTGTGTCACCACCCAGTCCTCCCAGGTCACTCTCCTCTGTCTGTGTCTGGATGTGCACAGCATTTAGGAACTCCTCAAAGTCAAAGTCTATGCCAGTGTGCTGCTCCTGAACAGAGCCCAGACCAGACCCACAGCCTGCAGATGCCTCAGTAAGCACCTGGTGGCCTGACATACTGTCAGAAAGAATGTTCTCTAGGTCATTTAACAAAGTCATGGTTTGGGTCTGGTTGTCTGCCATGCTGCTGGAGTTAAGCTCATCTGTCTGCACCCCAAAACACATGCCTCCCGCTGACTTGGAGTCCTCATAGAGACTGCTGCCTGCAGCAGCGAGGGAGTCATCTAAGGCTAGAGCTGTCTGTGTGGAAACACTGAGAGAGTCACTGTCAAACAGGTCAGAACACATGATAGCCTGGTCCTGAGCCCTCTCCTCCGATTGTGGGCCAGACATGGGATAGTTGGTCTGGGTCTGCCTGGTTTTATAGGGGGGTGCAGATGAAGAGGAGCAAGGAATTTGGCTCAGGCAGGGGTGGTCTGTCTGAGCTCCAATAGTGGATGTGGCTTTGGCTCTGGAAGAGAATGTCTGGGTCTCTACATTTACTGGCAGGAGGACTTGAGCGCTCACACTGATGTCTGTCTGGGAGCAGGATGACACTGAGGATTCACCCACAGAGCACACGCTCATCCCTACACCAACCCCCACCCCTGTGGGTGTTCTGGACAGGTAGGATTTGTCGGTCTGGATGTTGGTGGAGGTGCTCCTCCCTCGTTGTGCTCCCAGGCTGCTGACAGGGTCTTCTGAGCCCACAGGTTCCAGACTAACCTGCACCCCTGTGCTGATGGGCCCCAGGCTAGAGCGGGAGCTAGGCATGCTATCCTTGAAACCCAGACTCTTGGCATCCAGTTGGGGTACCACAGCCCCCATGGCTTGCGGCAGCAGCTGGAGGGTGCTGAGGGAACCTTGGCTGTCTACTGCCAGCACTACAGACCGCAGAGCCCCGCTTTCAGTGGACGGAAGGAGGACAGGCAGGTGGGCCAGCTGCATCACGGGAACATTGACTAGAGCCATCTTGGGCTTGGGTAGGAGCAACTTCTGGAGGCTCCTGTGAGGGATAAAGTTCTGGTTTATTGAGTCTGGGAGGTGGACTGTTGTATCAGCAGGGAACGAGCCTTCTGAGAACTCTCTACCGGCATTCATGATCTGATACGTTGACTCGCTCGGCTTCACCTTTACAGAACCACTCAACAGTTTCTCCATCTTCCGCTTTTTCACTGGGGGAATTCTGGAATGAAACACAGCAGACACAGAGCATGAGTCAAAACTAATTATCAGCACCCAATCCAACACAGAGTTCCAAGCCAAACCTAGCTGGGGTATGTGCATACCTGTGTTCGGTAGGAATCTCGTGACCTGTCCTGTAGATATGTGAGAGTAGTGCAGCCCTACTGGCATAGGGGCAGCCACATGTACAGCGATAGGTCTTCCCACAATCCTCTATGTGTCTCCTGAGGTCCCACTCTGTACTGTAGCCATTGTTGCACTTGGAGCACTTGTGTTTCTTCTCTGCGTGCATCTTCATAAAGTGCTACAATAAAAAACATGAAAGTACAAAGAAGTTCAGTTTTTGATATTGGGTCAGTTCCAACTTAAAACTGGGTAGAGAATTTCCCCAATATTAAATAACAATACCAAGGGCCATATGTTACATTTAAGTGACTAAGTAAGTGACTTGAAGCATTTTTGTCCAATGATGCCAAACTAAATGGTCTAATACTATATTATTTAATCAGTAAGTAATAGATGGGAACAGTATTTGGTATTGGCCAATACTTCGCAGTGAAAAAAGTGTTATTTAAAAAGAAAAGTAAAACTAAAAAAGAAATATATGGATTTCACTGGGAAAAATCGACCAGTATTCCTTCATTCCTGTTAAATGAGACCTCTTAATTTTGCACCAGTGAGTCTGTGGCTAGGGTTACAATTCATTGGGAACCTGGAGCATAGGCTTACTTGTTTAACCAGGGAAAACTGGGAAAAGGGTCTGTTAGGGCCCCTGGGACAACCCTCAATGGGACAGCAGTAAAGCTTCTGACAGGCCTTCATGTCCTTTCTGATGGTTGGGTTGACAAGACCATCCTGAGGGTGAGAGTAAATGAGAAAGAGACAGACAGACAACGAGCGAGACAGCGAGAGAGAGAGAGAGAGGATGGAGGGACTTTTAGTTGCTGCTCCAATCCAGAGCGACGGATAATGAGTGCAAAAGTAGAATAAGCTTACATTTCTAGATCACCAAAAACTACAAGCAACCCAATAGTAAGGGGTGCAATGGTCAGGGCCTTTTTAGTGCGCTAAAT
Organism: Beryx splendens; assembly: GCA_900312565.1. Taxonomy (NCBI): domain Eukaryota; kingdom Metazoa; phylum Chordata; class Actinopteri; order Beryciformes; family Berycidae; genus Beryx; species Beryx splendens. The sequence goes on from OMOV01015534.1 coordinate 16,795, forward strand.
CATCCTAGCGACCATCCTGTCATCCTAGGGCTGGCCAACAAACCCATAAATCTTTACAATATGTTTTTCTCCATATGGATCGCTGTCAACAATCACAGCACATTTAATGAAGCTCTATGTAAAGTTTGAAGAGCATTCTGCTTGAGATGAACCCTGAAGATCCAGATAATTAAACATGAATCAGAACCAGAATAAAGGGGAAAGACATTGGGTGCTCTGGTAAATTAGTTTTTGGAAGAAGAAAAAAAAAACAGCGCAGTGCTCATAGAACGGGAAAAGTATTAAAATACCTGATGAGATCCAAACCGACTCCACTGACGTTCTAGGCACTCAAGGAGACAATGAAGTCCATGTTGGTCAAAACGTGTTGGCATTTTGAATTTTCCTGTTCGTTTAGTTATGCTAATATAAGCTTTTTATATTGTTGGGCACTCCTTAGTGCCCCTCTTTTTTTACTTTAAGAATGCCTAAAATGCCAGTGGAGTCCCTTTTTTTCTACTAATCAGAGCCAATACATCCCTTTTTCAAAGACTAGCCTACAGTTAGTGGAGTTAACTTTCTAAAAGAACTTATAGTCGTCCCTGTAGTCTCACACGGTGATATGGTACAAAACCAAAAGGTTCCTACAGCTTTTTCTAATTTATCAAATAATGATTATTTGCATGTCAGTCTAAATGATTCTTTAGATTCTTGGCTATAGTGTTTGCAACTTGGTTTGAACTCATTTACACATTAGGCTTGTTTAATGAATTCCAGTGGGTTTTAAACAGATGCAGGATTTTGCTTGCTGGCACAGTAGTCTGGGAAGGTGTGGCAAACATTGTTGGCTTAATGAACTGATGCTGCGACCCTGAGCAAGCAAAACCTAAAAGTATCACCCTTTTGCAAAGGCTCGCTTGGAGAAACGCCACTTTTGAAGCACCCATGTATGAGGTGACACAGAGTGACAAGGGGGTGACGTTTCTTAGCTGCTTGGCTGAACTTGAACACTGAGTCACTCATACAGCTAAAAATCAATTCCACTCTCTACCAGTGTGTCGTTCCTGAACTGGGCCGCAGCAGTAAGCCCAGATGAGCTTCAAAGACCTAACGAGCTACATATAACCTACATCAAAGCCAGAGCTGAAAAACAAATTGGTTAATAAAAACAAAAAATGGTTCAAAATGCTTTCAAGAGACTGTAAGAGATTGATCAAAGTTTAAAGGAATCATCATGAACAGATTTTTCAATATTTATCTTTTAACTTATTACACATTTATCATTTATTTTTTAATATATGTGTAATATGACTACAAATTCCAAACGAAGAACTACCAGTAACATCTCACATTTTTGTTTTGGTCACATATGCTTTCTCTACATCAAAAAGTATTTTTGTATATTGAAGATGTTTCACAGTATTACGTAAGAGCCATGTTTATGTGCCTCTGCAAAAGCCTCTGCTTTTCTTATAATGGTTGAATGAAAGTTAATTAGCTCAGGAGTACACTGAATTTCCCAGTGCGCTGTATCACTGCTCCCCAAGCAGTCCCATGGTATCCCCGCTGAAGCAGCAGTCGCCACACTGTATTAAATCAATGAATAGCATGATGCTTATATAAGAAATCAGCAGCACCTACACAGAGCTGGGTATACCTTATGTGGTGCAAACAGACTAAACCATCAAGCTTCACAACAGCCACTTGTATTCCAGTGGTCAAGGTCACCTCCATCTGCTGTAGCACCGGAGAGAGCAGAGCAGCTACAGCTGACGAACGCCGCCTTCTCAACTATCCACAGCATAACACACAGGAAACGGACATATTGTTCTGACAGTGAGTGTTCTTGTAGTAGGCCTCGTCTGCATCAGCTGGCCCTAGGCTGAAGTCTGAGTCATGTCAAGGCATCGTCTGTCCCTGCAGTGGAGCTGGCTGTAGCCGAGAGGGGAAGCAAGTCAAGATGCATTGTCTTTACTAGGCCAGTCGGTCCACAGTCCTTTTAAGTGGCCGTGGCATACATTATATATTATTTCCCTTTTCTTGGAGATTGTACAAGCACAGTGGTAAGTCAGTAATAGTCCAACTGCCCTTCTCCTTGCTACCAAGCAATGTGATCTGGACATAAGGGCAATGAGCTACACAAACCAAACAATCACATAAGTCTTATCAAGGTAGGGTGAGAGCTGGGCTGAGTGAATTAATTAAAACAAAATGTGTCAAATGGCTTTTTGAGGGGCAACAATTGTCAAGTAATACATGTACAGTGGTTGACCAGCAAATACAACACTGCTGCGCAGTGCAGTGGCGCTGAAGCAATGTTAAAGCGGGCCTGATGTAAACAGCCATATGATATCCCACATCATACCTCATTCTGCCAATCTGACTCCATGAATAATGCAGAGGAAGGATACAGAGTGAGCAACTACAGCAGCTAAGCCTGTGCTTTGTCATTATGCTGACCAGGATGTCATTACCACTGCTGTCAGAAGCTTCACATAGCTAAGGATTAAAAAGACCATGCTCACTCGGCACAGTTTTGCTCACAAGCACTGCTGTTTGCTTCTCTCTCTCTCTCTCTCTCTCTCTCTCTCTCTCTCTCTCTTTTAATTTATAACTATGTTATCAAATACGTCTATATGAACGTATGCGGCACAGACTTTTTTTCTCACCACATTTTAATA
>OMOV01015534.1:20751-31303 GCA_900312565.1 Beryx splendens
TCGCTTGTATGTTTGGCAGAAAGCCCCAGCAGCAGCACTCTAGCAAGGGTGGTATTTCAGCCCTCAGCGCTGACTGGGAGGCTGCGCCGCCCCTCACCAGGAAGGCTTACGGCAACGTCACGTCCGGTATCATTCCCAGACTTCCGTTTCACACCATACCAACCATTGACTGCATACATACAATGATACCAACCAATACATCCATGATACCAACACTTAAGAAGCAGTTTCAGAAGCAACCTACATATTTCAACTGTAAATGTTGTGGTTTTCAATTTTAATAAATAAAAACTGGAGAAATCTGCGTTTTTAAGCTGGAACACAGCGTCTATAGTTGAAAGTATGCAGAGGTACTTGGTGTCCAACGTGTTGGAGAGAATAATAATATAGAAATATAGCCGCAAGTAGCCCATTGGACAAACACAGATGCCTGAGTGATCACAATTTACAGAATTGCCAATTGTCCTCAAAGCAACATTATACAGCACGAGCAAATGGGCTCTGATGAATTTTTTTTACTTTTCCCCCCCAGTGTTGTATTTTCCTCATCCTTTCCAACACACGGGACAATACTAAACTTGTGACAGGCATCGCACTCATTAACTCATAAGTCATATCAGTAAATAAGTCAATATTTGAAAAATTATGCAGATTGTTGTGTGAAGGGCCAACATACAGTCACCGCTGAGGGCTGATTCCAAAACAGGCAATAACACTACTACTACTAAAATTCATATAAAAGAACAAGCAAACTGCATTGCATTAAAAGAATCAAATCAAGTAAAACAGAAAGATAAAAGAACACAACAAATACTCCCACAAGTGGGAGCAGCATTCTGGCAACACTACAGCTGGGTGCGTGAAAAAGATTGTGGAGTGCAGTCAAAAGGTGCCATCGTGGTGCTTAATTAATCTGATCTAAAGCATGAGATGCATTAATAACTACAGTTTAGGGTAAAAAGATTTTTATTAAGTAAGAGGAAAAAGACACAAGGTATTTACTTTGTGCATAAATAAGGACAGGTTTGGCTACTTAATCCACCAACATATAAATTATAAAATGACAACAGAAATATCTATCGCCAACTGTTGGCAGAGGGGTAAACAGTAAACCGTGGATGGACTGGACATGGAAGAACTGAGAACAGGCCAGCATGTGAGTCTGGTAAAGTCTTTGTCATACATCATTTCCTTGGACAGGGTGTTTGTGAGGAGGGACCGAGACCGTTGTCTGTGATCACAAAATAATTCCTTCCTTTTTTAGTGATAGATGAGAGCAGCGGTGTGACAGGGGTGGAGGCAATTCCTGTAAATTACAAAAATGCATTAAATCAGCAGAAAAAACGACTTAAAAGTAAAACTACTTAAACAAAACAATACATTGACTTAAAAAAGGTAGGGCCGCACAATTATGGCAAAAATATTGTGATCATGATTTTTTTATTATCTGTTATTTGTCTCGGTTTCAGGAAACATTTTCTTTACCTTAACATATGTTTACTTTTTCAGTGCAGCATTTCTCAAACTATCAGCAGCTAGAAAGTGTTGTTTTCACTCGAACCATTTTCTTATTGTGGTCTTTACTTAAGAAATTCAAACAAATAATTTATTATTTGTTTGAATAACTTTGGTTTAATTTATTACTTTGGGACGCAGCTATAACCATTAGACAAACTTTGCACAGACTCTGTACTTGTTTACCACCTGGCTTAAAACCAAATCTTCTATCTTCAAATGACAGACGATGAACGAACCACTTTTAGGAACTAAAACGTTCAAACTTGCGAGGATTTTCCTCTCAAACTTTTGGCTGATCCATTCGCTATGTTTTTTCCAAAGATGGTCTAAGTAAGGTTTCTCTCTTCCGTCCAGAGCTGTCTGTTTCTCCATCTTAACTTCTGTTTTGGTCACAAGGGTGCATGCTGCGCATTCAAAAGGTTGTGATTGATATACCACACTGGGACTTTCAGGTGGACTGGAAATATAACAGACACTTCAATATTGTCATATTATATCATTATTAATTGTGGAAGCATGCAATCATGATATATGGTTATCTAGAATGAATTGTGCAGCCCCAATATGTTTTCAACACAGCAGGAGTTTACTTGCAAAGGAAATGTGTATGTTTCCCATGTGCTGTGTCATTGTCTTTTAGGAAAAATCCACCTTGAAACACTTTTAGGGTGTTAAAAAACATTTGTTGGTGTATTCCTTTTATTCATGTGGATAACTGGTCAAATGTAGACGTGATGTCACATCAAGATATTTTCAGTGCAGCTACAATGGAGTTAAATCGTAGAAAAAATTTCATCTGTCCGCAAGGGTTTCTTTCTAGATCCACCGTTGTGCAACAACATTCAACAGTCATACAGGAAGAAATCCATCACAGCAGAGGAAGAGAGCATTTCTTCCCCGACAACAGCCTCAGTTGTCCACAATGCAATGCAGCTACAGGATGTGCTGCCTTTTGACTAAAGGGAGCGACTTGCTCTCTTGCTCTTATTGTCTCCCTCCCTCACTATTGCCATTACTGTCTCCACCCACACTAATGGATACAACAAGCTCAGACGTGTCCTCTGAGGGTTGTTGAAGGGCATTTTGAGATATATAGGAAATCATTAGCTGATGCAGAAATAGACAAGGCAGGTTGAGGGAAAGTGGGTTCACCAAAAAAGTTAATTTCAACATCTGTCAGTGTCTATGGGTGGGATTTTCCTTTAAAACTGTAGGGTTGTGTGTGTGTGTGTGTGTATGTGTATGTGTATATCTGCCCTCTTGTGGCCATTTACGGGCTGACAATAATATTAGGAAATATATTTCATTTTTATAATAATAATAAAAAAAAAATCAAATGTCATGATTTATATTAGATTAAATTGAGTTAATATGTAATACAATTTCATTCCTAAAATGGATCATTATGTTGGAATATTGAGAGTTTTCAATGTAAATGGTTTCTTAGTTTTCCCCTTCTTATAACATAAATGCTTCGTACCTGAGGATGCGCACTGTCTGAGCGACTCTAGGAGGTTGGCACTTGCAAATTTGACGACACATCTGATGGGCTCCTCCCTCTCTGTCATGGTCTTGTTGGAGCTGTCTTTGAATTTTGTCTCCAGCTAAGCAGAGATGAACCAAACAAAACTTGTTACACATCAAGGCAAACATCAATACCACACTTTTTCTTTCTTTCACTGAGACAGAGTAAATGCATGCTCTATGTTTCTTGGGTTTTTCCTAAGCAACTGCTCTTTTACTTTATTAACTAACTTTCATTCATTAATTTTCCATACACACTTATTCCTGTTCAGAAGCCTATCCCAGCATGCAGTTATTAACTTACTTAAAAACCTTAATTCTAATACCATCATGTCTCATAGTACCTTGTAAACTGCAGTCTGCAGCTGAGGTAACGCCCCGTCACCAAAGGCCTCACAGGCCATCTGAAGTCTGTTCTCTGCAGTTTCAGCTTGTTCTCTTTCTATGTGTGGATCTATGAAAAAATAAATAAAAGATGCATTATACTACACACTGCAGTCGTATAAAAGTGGACTTAATTGATGTTTCAGTATAATAGCAGAACATACTTGAGGCAGTTTGATTCTTTTCCGTCAGAGGCTTGGGATTCTTGGAGGGAAACACCTATAAACAAAACAGAGATTAATTATCTGAGGATTCAGTACCAATGTTGATAACTGGAGAGGAAATTTTAAGGAAAAATTCACCCTTAGAGAGAATTCACATTTTATGTATGATCATGTACAGTTCAATCATTATGTGAATAGCAGCTCTCTCTCTCTCTTCCCAAGCTAGAATCCAGAGAACCAGTGGGCTTTTCACACTCAACACTCTCAGTCCAGGGTTATAACACTACGCTAAGAGTTGCACTTTCTGCAGTTACTCCAACTGACAAAACACTGGCTTTGTGTAGTCAAAATTTTTGCTTGTGATTTCAGTAGAGAAACAGGCCCTAAACCCCAAACAATTCTGTTCCAGAATATGCATCCATATACTTTAATTACAGTCACAAAGTCAGCCTGCTATTCGTTGTTAATGGAGCAGGTCTGTAATGGTATCGAGCTGAGGGCCTGGGGAAACTAAAGTTATCACTGGTTTATACAAAATAAAATCCTAACAGACTTTCACAAGTTGAGCTGCATATATATCACAGTCAGACAGATTTAAGTTTGCTCACTCCAACAAACTCGGGCTATTGGGGTAAAGCTAAAAAGCACTGTATCCACAACCTCCTCGCTCAAAGTCTCAACACAGACAACTGAAATACAGGCAATTCTTCAAGCCTAGACTCCCTGCTTGGACCAAATCATTTCACCTGAGCAGGGTACAAACTTCACCCACAACACAGGTAAACATACTGGGTCAACATGACAATTCACATATTTATTCAACAATGGCTGTTTCCTTCCTTTCCTTCCATCACAGAACAAACAAAAATAACAAAGGATAATTTTACTCCAAAAGCATAACACTTTCACACATAATTATACAGCTGAGTGACATCAGACACCTATAACTACTATGCCGGCGCCCAGCAATATTCCTTAATATGTGAGGAAAACCAGCGAGAGGTATGTATAGTTTGTGTGTAATTATTGTAAAGTATCAATTAATGTTATGAAATGGACCAGAGCTCTACGTGTCTGTGTTGTTTGTGACAGTAAGGTGGCTAATCCAAACAATTAGTGTCAATTCACAATCACACCAAACGTATGGATGTCTTGCACCTAGTGATGAGTATGAGGAGTATTGACGTCAACCCAGTAAGCTGTCAAATACATGCACAGGGTCCTTTGCACACAACTGGTCAGCAAATATCTTAATACTGACTACTTTGTATTTACCCATTTTCTCACTATGCCTCTTTCAGATATAGTGGTTGGCTCAGATTTTTGAGGTTACAAAAAGTTGCTATTATAATAACAAGAAGGCCTTTGTATTGCTCCATATCTGTAATCAGTTAAAGTTCAAACGTAGCCCACCTGTTGATATTGCCTCATCAGCACGTCCCTGATGGCAGTGAACTTCCGTCCACTGAGGTTAGCATCCTTAATAGCGCTGTATCTGGTGGCCAGAGCCAAGGCCTGCAAGGTACAAGACGGTAGAGAAGGTTGGCAAGACTGAAAAATGGCTGCCTGGCAACAGTCACAGCAATGTTATGAATTAAAGTTGATGAACGTATTTCTCACCTGAGATAACAGGGGCTTTTGTGCTGAAGTAATGCCGGTCACAAAGACATACGGGGTCTGAAGATGGTGAACAACATATGTTGGTTTCAGGTGGTTGGGCCGAGAACCGCTGTCCCCCCAGGCAATTCGAATCCATATTGCTTCATCTGTGTGCTTCTTTATTTTGACAGACACCTTGGATATAATGGCAAAAGCAGACCGTTAATAAAAGACTGTTAAACACAGAAAAGCCGATGACAATGTAGTCTAAATCTGTAAATATGTGATTCATTATTAATTGACACACTGCTATAAATTCTAGGATCTTGTCACTGATCATGCCAGAGGGAATATCTGACTCACATGTCTGATGAGCGCAGTGAGGTGAGCTTTAAACTCCTCCTTGAACTGGGTCAGCTCTACAGAGAGGGCGTCATCTGGGGAACAAAGAAAAGGGAGACAGATGTAATGAATGGAACAACCGTGTAAATGTAATCCACTTCGTCCATCTGCTGGGGAATTGCGAATACATTTGTTAGTTACTACTTCCAATTTAAAAAAAAAAGCTGTTGGAACAAAGACGCACCCAATGTGCGGATATCCAGAGAAAAAGGTCTTTATGTAACCTACACTTACCTCCGGGGTCTAGCAGCCGCAAGGCATGCCACATCCCCTGGTTTGGATTGTTAATTACATCTGAAAGACAAGTGTGGGACACAAGAAGCATTATTTGTTTGATGCACGCCAATTAACCAGCTAGCCTTATTCATGTCCAAATAACGAAACACTTTCACTCACAAGTCATCTCAAGTTCTGTGATGTGTTTGACTGTCCAACCGTATTCCTGCGAAGAAAACAAGCGAGGTCAAGGGGACAATTCACCCAAAATCCAAATGAAACTGTTTCCTACTAAGATTTGACGGTTCATTTGTACCGGGTTCAGCACTAGCTAAACGTGGTGAGAGCAGAGTGGATCACGCCCCTTCGGCAAGCACTTCGGTAAACAACGTGATGTTAGCTAACCGCTATGCTACTATCGTTAACGTTAGTAGTTTTCAGAATTTAACGTGAACACAGAAACAGCAACGCATACTTCACAGAGGGCGAGGAGGTTTTCCGTCAACACCCATTTTGGTTGTTTGAAGTCCAGCGAGTTTTGCTGTTCAGTCGTCAACCGACCCCACATGCCCAGAGTTGTTCTCAGCATTTGCGTGGGTATACGCCTTACGAGCCGCTGTAGTAAACGTGTTGCAGTGTCGTCCATTCTTCCTCTGATAACTTAGTCGATATCCAACCGTTTTACTTGAAGACGTTATTTGAGTTTAGGAAAACGGCTGCCCAGGTCTATGTGGCACAGTCGTAGCCACAGAACCTCAATGTAAATATATAACGTTATACATATATATATATTCAATAACAACAACAAGTCCAATCAAGTTCTGTCGTTGTGACAATCCAAACAAACCGCCTAGCAGAATCCTTCTTCTGTTGGGTTCGAATCGACCAATCATATTCCTTCAGGAAATCTGATTCACTACCTTTAGCGCCCTCTCTTGTGTTGGAGTGGTACTACCAGTATATTTTCAGGGAAATTATTATTGCATACGTCCATTAAAACTATTTCGTGGTACATTTAAAATGTTACGTTTGACATTATTCCCTCCACGCTGCATCCCCACTTCTTTAATTCTCTATGGGTTAGTTAGGTCCTGTGGTTTGGGGGAATGAATTAGTTGGCGTGCTTATATCAAAGATGTTAAAACTGTCAAGCTGGACAACATGGATCCCCTGTTCGCTAGCCAATGCTCACAGCGGATAACGTGTGCAAAGAACAAATATTCATCACTGACATCGGCCATCACATACACGAAGCAGGGGCGCGTGATAATAAAATTGCTTTGAACTATTTTAAATGCATTTCTAGGTCTCGCGCGCTGTCAACAAAAAGTCTGCTCACGAGGGTTTAAGCAACGACGGAAGTAGGTAGGAGTCAAACCTCTTGCTTCGCCAGTAAACTCCCGTCCTCTAAGGTCCCGCCTTCAGCGTGAACAAGACATATCATTGGTGGAACGACGCTAAACACGGGCGCTGATTCGCTAGTCTATACTGCGAGTCAGTGTATCGTTCTCTGTCATCAACGCTAAAACATGTTACGGAAGCGTGAAGCGCTGTAGCCGGGTTGTAGCGGAACGTCCTCCAGCAGGTCCTTGCTTTATTTGTAGGTTATGTTGATGTTAGTGCGTAACTAGCAAATACTGTCGTCGTTGTAGAGTGGACGGGAAAGGCAATAACGTTAGAATAACTGGCGTTGTTATACTAGGGGCTAAACAACTGTATGTGTTATCCGCACGGAGTTTGTGTGTTTTGGAAACGGGTAACGTTAACTGAGGCCTAGCTTACGTTGCATTTCATTGATTTGCTGCTGGAATATTTCTCAAATGACAAAATCATTCCTCTGGTAAGCTCACAAATTCCCTTCAGCAAGCTGTGTGCAATGTTGTGAAGTAATGTGCAGAGGCTGAATGTTTGTAGGATCCGCCTGTAGGAGTATTTTCTATTTGGCTAACGTTGCTCTGTTGTGACCATGTGAGGAAATTCAACTCAGTACCAACTGGATGTCAAACTGTAATTACACCCAAGTTCTCACTGTCTTATGTCGTTACTTAGAAAAATGTTCATCCTTTAGTCTATTATGCATTCAACATCAAGCATCTTCTAGCCAAGGCTGTAGTGCAAACAGTCATTTCCAGAGGATTCAGGGTGAAGGGAGGTGGTCATTACAATAGACTCATACACCCATTTGTCACAGTGCTGGACTCATCCATGTCTCTCTCCCTCTCCCTCTCCCTCTCCCTCTCTCTCTCTCTCTCTCTCTCTCTCTCTCTGTGTAGGTAAGTGTCCACTGGAAAACAAATCTCCATCATCACAATGACAACTCAGGAAGGAGAGGGATGGGGAGGCAGTAGTATCCTTTAGAAGGCGAAGTCCCTGGCTTAAACATAGCAGTAATGAGTTGGCCTAGTTTGGTGCATAGTGGAATACAACAAAAGATCCGCACACACGAATGCTCCCGTATGAAAACTTTATAAAGTGACATGTCGAGCAAATAGGCTAGGTCTTCCTCAGACTTAATGGTCACTGTAATAGTGTGTAATGGAACGATGCAGTGCAGCAGCAATGACAGATGTCTCTATCATTTTATCATTAACAAGTGGCAAACTTTGCTTAAAGATGTGCCACCAACAACACTGTTATTCGTATGAACATCTTTTACTCGGTACAATCAGCGCTCCTTTCGTGTGTGACTTTTCAGTATTGGCGGAGTGGTACAGTAAGCCCTTAACTCAGCATGCACCCTGACCTGTCACCTCACCTGCACACGGATGAGTGTAATGAACTAATAACGCTTCTAAGGCAGTGCCACAAGGAGGTAAGGCGCTCTACAACTTACCTTGGACTGCTGTGTGCTCCACATGTCGAGAACAACAAAATAAATCCTGTTTCATGCTTCCCTCAGCACAATGTGATGAGGTTCTTCGGCACGTGTAACGATATGGACCGGGCTATGCGCGAGTGCCTAAAGAAAGAGGTGAGGATTTGCCGGTTGGTCTTGTTGCGCTGTGTGAATAATAAACACAAGCACTCCCACTTCAACTGACCTCCGGCGTTTTTGGATCAATGTCTTGCTTGTTTCCTGACTGTTCAACAGGCGGTGGCGAGGAGGGAGCGCAGCAAGCAGCATGCGCAAGAGATGAGAAGGAGGGTGAAGGAAGGGCCCAAGGAGCAGTTCTGAGGGGCGCCTGACTGCGTCTGCGCCACTGCCAATACACCTAGACCGAAGAAAGCAACTTCTGCCTCTGTTCATCTGTGTGTTCACAGGAGTGACTGGGAGTGTGGGTTTTGTTGACAGTGGTGGGACAAAGTATCTTATGGTAATGCCAATAAGTTGATGGACATCAGTATGAAATGAGGTCATGTAAACGTCATAACTTGGTTAGAATAACCCTATGAAGGTCATACTCATGAGAAACCAGGTCAGGATGCCATATTCAGCAGGGTACTGTGGCATGTAAACATTGTACTCTTCACTTCTGGTTTTTGTCATCTGCACAAACTCAAGAGTCGCACAGTGTTATGGCTACATTTTGATGTCAACAAAAAACAGCGGCGAGCAGTACTTTTAATATTGGGATCAGCGTTCCTTTCCTCTGTATTAGAAGTAACCTGCTGCTCGGTCAAAGAGTGAAGCTGGCGGTCGAACCTTTTCATCCTTTTTGCTGGTGGACTGTTCTGTCTGTGGACGGGACACCGCAGGTGGACAGGACTATTCCGTTAACTGGTTTGTTCGTGCCAACATACTCGGTCTCAGGGTATCAAAGATGCAAGTAAACTGCTTAACTTAAACAAGAGCTTAACCAGAGTATGGCCAACAGCCGGCTCACTCCGTGGTTGTAAAAGTAGCCAGTGTGGTTTGAAAAGATTGTTTAAAGTTCTGAGTTTATTTGAACGGGGAATCATATTGATTCGTGAAGAGCTTAATTCCTTTCAAATAAAGTGATGAACTAAATTAAGAATCCTACCCTGATTTCATGAGGTGTTACTGTAAAACATCGCAGAAGACTAGAGGACAAAATGTAAACAGCATCACACCAAGATCAGCATGGAGTCTGTTCAGCTGGGACGATTCAGCATTCTTTTTTTTCTTTTTTTCAGACTAGATCATTATGCCAAGCCTGGGGGCTTTTCTAAGCAGTGCTTGATTGGAGTTGGTCTGTTCCATAAATCAAATGGACACACTTCTCCTTACCACTAACACAGGAGAGGCCAGGTGCCTGGGCCTCCCAACAGCTAAGCAGGGAGTTAAAACAACACTGGAACAACTGACTAGTCTAAACCTAACCAAACAGAAGCACAGATTTAATTAAGCTTAGTTCCTTTATGTTTGACTAACTCTAATAATATTTACAGACTGACTGATAGAATATAAAGAGGCATACAAGGATAGAATATGTCACTTCTGATAATTTCTTTGCTGGTATAAAGAAATCTCCCAATCCATCCCATAATGACCAATCATTGTTTGATCACAATTGTTTAATCAAATGTGCTCCAGCACCTCCATTCATTATGGTTGTCGACTACACTATTGTGTGGTATAGATTTTTTTTTTCCTATTGTTTTTTTTTTTTTTAGAAAATGATGGTGACTAACATTTGCTTCAAAATTCTTGCCAAATCATAGTTGCTTTCATTGTCTTGGGTGAGAATAACCTGGTCTTTTCATTATAGGCCGGTCAGTTCTCAATTTTTTCGGCTCATGACCCAGAAAACGGAAGAGATGTCTACCTGCACCTCCCCCCCCCC
>OMOV01015544.1:7475-22985 GCA_900312565.1 Beryx splendens
TATGTTTGTGTGTGTGTGTGTGTGTGCATGTGTGTGTGTGCATGTGTGTGTTTTCAAGGCAGAAACAGGATCCAATCGTCCAACAGACAAGGTGATTCATAGCTCTATTTTAGGAGCTTAAAGGCCACCAATTTTGATGCTGAGACTAAAGGAGAAACCAACTAAAATACGTTCTCACTGTGCAAATACAATATTCAAGTTAGTGTTAAGAAGATAGTTTGACCACTACTCCTGTCTATCTTTAAATATTAAACTATTTGTTTTTGTATTTTGTACACAAGACCCTTTGTGTTGAGAGACTGCCGACTTTAGACATGAATGTTCATGCTAAGAAATCACAAAAGAGATTCAGTTTGCTACCTACCTGTTTACTGAATTCAAATTATACTCCACAACGATACATGACACTGACATATGGACACCCTTGCCATACAAGATGAGGCACACTGTGTTTCCCCAAACCTTTTGTGTGGCGGTAGTCTCATCAATGACTTCAGCATGAAACTTGGCGAACATACATTACATCCAACAAAATTGTTGCCTGCTTTTTACATAATTATATTTTTGTTGCTTTGATTCGGGTCCGAAGTAATAAAACACTTCTAACCCAAAACCCAACATCTATCCAGAACCACAATTAAAGTTAAAAGTGCAGTTATTTTATGATAAGGGCTGCAGTCTCTGTAGCCACCAAGCCCCACCACCTGCTTCTGATTGGCTAGTGGCATGTTATTTTCCCCTCACACATACCCCAGCATGCACTGGGGTTTATTTATTAGGAATAAAAAAAAAAAGAGTCACTAATCTGTGTTCGGTTCAGACAGCGGGCTCCCCCTACACACGCACACACACACGCACACACACGCACACACACACACATACACACACACACACATCTGCGTACCAGCTGAGCAGGGAGCTGTCCCACTGTTAGGCTTTCACATATCAAAGAGCCTGGGGTGCTTTGGCACTGCCTGGGTAGTTGTCCTTTTTTACAAAAGACAAACAAGCAAAGAGCTCGGGATGCGGTCCAAGAGCCGCCTTTGACACAATGTTGAAATGGGGACTTGGCTCCTTGACATGTATGATCTACATGTGTAAAAAAGCCGTGGCGGTTTTAAGACAGCAGCGTTGTCAGGCCGCTTGTCCTCAGCACAGTAAGGCAGTTACACATTCTTTATTAATCTGGCTCAGCCGTTCGCCACAAAACAACATAATTTGCAAAACCGCTCGATGGCTTCAAACAATGACTGCAGGCTGCTTTGGTGTCAGAAAAACAGGGGTATATGGAAAGTATTACCTCTAGGTGTGTGGTATTTTTCTGATGTATGTTGTACAGATTTTCAAAGGTCAGATGCTGGTCTGACACGGTGACATCACCAAAACATCAGTAATTACACAAATAGTGTGTAGTTATATGCTCTCCGTGTAGTGATCTATTGACTGGCACTGTAAATTGTAATTTATCTTCCTGCGAACGGCAGAAACTCCCTAAGAGACTATTGTTCCCAACGCAACTAATCAACTCAATGGCTTATCATACTTCAGTAAAGGAATCAGTTATTGATGATGATGATAAAGACGATGATGACGATGAGGGAGGAGGATGACGATGCTGATGACACATCTCGGTCATGCTGCGTGTCACAAAATGAGCTAACAAGCCATCATATTATCCACATAGAAGCACATCACTGAGGTCCAATCCATCTACCGCAGCACAAATACGGAACACTACTCTCAGCAAATGGAAACAAGGCCTATATTTGGGATCAAAGCATCTAATGGGTTCTGGATAACCAGAAGCTGCTGTCAGTTTTTGGCCAAACCAAACAGACATGCAAACACATGTGGCGTTGCGTCTAAAAGATTTTGCAATAATGTTCAGAGAATTATGACTACATTATAACTAATCTGATTATTCCCCCATCACTAACCTACAGCGGTGGCGGGGATCATCTCGGTCAGGATTTTTGTCGTAGCTGGAGAAATAGCAAGCGGTCTTGAAAAATGACTGAGAAGTGCAACTGCTGATGGTAAAGAAGACTATGTAGCTGAGGCCCGTTCGTTCTTACTGCTGAAGGAAAATAGCTTATCTACTGTATCGTTCAGACATGTAGGCAATTTTTTTCTTCTTTCAATTTTGCACTCTTTTGTACCTCACTCTGTCTTTGGCTTTTGAGTAGTGCCTCCATCAGGAAACAGTGAGCCAGAATGTCCAGAACAGAAGTCAGAACAGAGGAGAGTACTGAAAACAAACATAGAAAAACACAGAATTTTGGTCACCACTTTGAAATATCTACAAAATCCCAATTTAACCTTTTACCGTGGGCTGGGGCGAGAGCTATGTTCTACAATAAACCAGCCTGCCTTTCAGCTGGACATACACTAATTGGAAGTGAAGGCGGTGTCGATGAGAATGTAGGAAGCTCTGTATACAGGAAGTTGGGTGTGAAGTATACTTTTCAGTCAGTGTTAAACATACCTGTCACCATCGGCACGCTCCACCGACGTCAACTAATTTGGGATGGAGGAAAAATGTGCGTGGATAAATAAACATGTTTCAGTTTGGACTGGCTGAGTTTGGGTACAGTTTTGGGCTGGGGCCGACAAATTCTTGGTCACTTGCCAAACTTGGCCTAGTTTCACAGTCATCAGTGTCCACTTTTGAGATTTATTAGTCACAAATGGACGCATTCATTCACTGAATGTGTTGAGTGGCATCGATGGCAGAAACACAGAATAGGATAGAATGGAATAGAATAGAATAGAATAGAATACAATAGAATTGAATAGAACTTCATCAGCCCCAAGGGGATTTTGATTTGCACACAGAGACCCAGCAGTGCACAAAAGCCGAGGTATTCAGTACATAAACTGCACGCTAGTTCAATTCAATTCAGTTAACTGGACTGCTCTCAATGTTATCCCAAAATACTACCAAATATGTCCTGCACTAGCAAGTAGTGCCGCATGTGCACCGTATGTGCATCTTCTACTGAATTCAGTGACTGACAACAACAAGGCCCAAACCTGGTAACACTGACTCAGGGGGAAAACATGCGCATTAAAGACCAGAAAAGCCCTAATAAAAAACCTCTAATGTAAAACAGTCCCCATCAAAGAGATCCCTCCCAATATTTGTTGAACTCTTACATATCATATTAATGCCATTTCAGCCATTGTTCCCTCAGGGTCCCTTTGATCTGCGGGGCTGCTATAACTCTGCGGTAATAGGAGTGCTAATGAGACGAGTTGGCACTTTATAAACACTGTCAGGAACAGGTGGAGTGAGGGGGTCACACTGGGCCATTGTGTCCACCTCAGCTGCTCCTATTGAAAACGACCTACTTTCTTAGATCCTGGAGTAGTTTTTGCCAGATCAGCATATTTCACGCAGACGTCTTTGTTAAAAGTTAAGTCCAGTCTGGGGCGATTGTATCATGCCGAACAAATGTGCGATTAATCTGCAGTGTGGTGCTGAGTGATAGGGCGCAGTCATCCCCCGAAAAGATTTTCCCTCTTGATGGTGCGCGAGGCCAGGACACACACTGAGGATGTATGCTTCCGTATATGGAGTTTTATAATGTCTTTCAGCCTGACATTGTGCGTGAGATTTAAACAGGGGCTCTTTTGTATGTCAAAACCTCCCTTTTAATGGGTTTCTTATAAAACTGCTCAGTGATCATGGTATTCAAATCACAGCAATAGCAAAGCGCTTCCTCCTTTCGGTGTCTGGAAGCGATCCCGGGCGAGGAGGTGTACCACATCTTAGACTAAGGCTGCACGCTCTCTGTTCGCTAACCAAAGGGCTCTTTCCTGCGGTGCTATGTGATCATTTATTGAGGCTTAATCAACATGTATTGAATGGTGTATGTACTTTTTGAATCATTTTATAGGGCCCTCTGTGCGGTTTAAGCCTCGGCCACGGGGTTGCGAGGGTTTTAACGATATTCCGGCGAAGGGCCACCGAAGCATTCAAAAAGAAAAGCCCCTGTCCCTGCAGAGCTCCCAGCGTGACTTTAAGCCTCACTCTTATTTATGGGGAATTGAAGAAAGGAGGTTACACTAATGTTCTGACGTGCACTCATGCCTTTCCTTGTCAATATTCATAAAATAAGTAAGACGGCAGGAGCTACTCAGTCCTGGCACTTCTGTCCCTGTTGGTTCGAGTAGCAAATTGAAGTCGGAGCTAATTTGCACTGATCCAGTCTAGGCCCCTCTGTTAGCGATCCTGCTTAGCCAACATGCAGCCAGAAGGATAAGACTGAGGGACTGTGTAAAGAAGGCAGCAGCTAGGCGGCCTGCTTGAACTGGTCAAAGTACCATTATGTGTATGAGGGCAATACCTATACCTGGTGTCATCTCTACTGGTTGACAACACATCATTCAAACACAGTACTACTTCACATTTACATGAAACTCAACTGACCTTTATCTGGGCATTTGCAGAGCTCTAGTGACTATAGCAAGGTTTTTAAAATCTTGACATCTGCATTGTCTCTCAAGCTACAATGTAAAGGAGCTGTACAGTACTGTGGCCTAATGGGTTTGTATTGTTATCCCATAATCCCAATATATTATGATATAATGAATTGTCATGTATTCTTACAGGCAATTACCCTGCAACAAGCGCAAGGCCCATTCTCAACTCTGCACATTCCTCTCAGTTGCCCCTAAAAATAACATAAAGGATCATAACCGACACTTTTATCCAAAGCAGGTTACAGTACCATGAGTGCATGCATTACAGGTGGCCCCAGTGGGAATGGAAACCCTAAACCTGGGTGTATTACTGCCACACTTTCCCCACTTAGCTCCACAAAACTTTTAATCTTCCCCATCATAAGTGTAGTGCCACTTTTTATGCCCTGTATTCTCCTGTACAGCTGTAAGCTAACTAATAGGCCACCGGGTGTGAGCCATGCAGGTACCCTGGTGGTACAAAGAGACTGCACCGGGGTGATGTGGGGGTGCTTCAAAGAAACGGAGCAAAGGCAGCGGAGTAGATGGAATGTAAAAAGTCAGCAAGAAAAGAAAACCTCTTTTGAAAGGGGACATAATCGTTTGGAGGACTCCAGCGCATAACCTAAATAATACATTTCAGGTTTTGATATAACTATTACTGCCTGTGAAGCGCTCTTTGATGTTAATTGAAACCACTGGGCAGCAATCTGCTTTATAGCACTGACAAATAACAGTTTCCTAAGGCTTAGCATTGAAGGTTAGCAAGCAGAGGAGGCACATACTTGCTCCATATGCTCATTCAATATAAATAAAAATCAAAAAAAGCGCTCTTCTTTATGGAGGCACCGCAATATGCTGGGGATAGTTCCTGGCCGAAGTTGCGGTGAGTGAAAAATGCTGTTTGCAATTCTTAATAGTACCTTCAGCTGAGTTCCTGTATGGTGCAGGACAAACTATATTGTCTTCAGTTTTTCCAGTAGAAACCACAACTTAATTTGATAACGCAATAATAAAATCTAGGTGGCCCAATAGAAACTCCCGAACAGGAAACATATCATTATTCACAAAAGAAGCCTGTCTCTTGTATTTCAGATTTTTCAGGCCATGCGATAGTTTGAAGCGTGGGGGGAGAGATGATGACTGCAGGGCTGAGGGCTCTGGTTTTAATACAGACACCACACAATGGTCTCTGTCTTCCTTTACTGCGCTTTACTGCATTCTGGCACTGTGCTCTCCTCACCTTTTATTCCTCCCCAGCTTTTTCATACGCTCATTATATCACAAAAAAGAAGCCTTGTCAAAGGGTCATCCGGAGCTGATGCAATGCGCAATAACAGAAAACATACCCCCGTCATGAGCGCAAAACACATTGGCCAGAGCAAAAGAAAGGGCCATATGATGAGCTACAGAAGTTCAAAGTGATTTTTTTTCTCTCTTCTATCCGACATTAAACCACATCAGAAAGTGTACAGGGGTGACCTCGCCCTGCACCCAACCCCACAGGTCGGACATGAGAGGAGAGGTGGCTGCTGGAGAGCCTGATTTGCTGTAGGACAAATGACAGGCGTTGTTGGAGAAGGTAATTGGCTTGTCTCCCCGTAAAGAACCTGAACATTATGATCGCTCACAGAGACCCAGACGTGACCATCAAGCAGCCAAAAGAGAAACTGATGGAGAGAAGTTTCTGTTCTTTGAAATGTTCTCCATACAGGTGATTGACAGTGGGACTATGTGAGTAGTTTGACGCATGAAAGGAACATAATGTAATGATGGATGGGGTGATGGGGGAGGATGATTTTGACATCACCAGATTAAAGAATAAATCATTTATAACTTCATAATGAAATACTAAATGGCATTACATATTCTAAATACACAAAAGGAACTGTATTCTGTAAAGTTACCGAAAGAAATAATTTGTTCTGATTACAGATACAGAGGATTATTTCTGGGAATACTTTTAAAGTGAAAGCAAGAAACGCAGAAGGCGCACAGAACACAATTTGTGTTTGTATGCAAACTTGAAACTCTCAATTTTTTACTTTTTCTTGCTGAGTTTGGGTAATTCATTTGATTATGTCACTGATTACAGTTTTGATTATATAATCGCACTAACTAATGAAATACATTTTTAAAGTGAGTTTAATACGGCACCTGATTCTTCTGCCATGGGGGGTTGTGATGCTATTCCAGTGATAAAAAACCCCAAAACAAACTCCTGTCCACCCAAAAATTGTTGGCGAAAACGGCGTTGTCTCCCTATAAAAACCCTCTTATAACTCACAAAGCCTCAGACCTGACCATCCAGCAGCTAAAATAAGTGATGCAGAGAACTTTCTGTTCTTTGAAATGTTCTCCATAAACATGATTGACAGTGGGAATATGCAAATGATAGTTTGACACATAAAAGGAACACAGTGTAATGATGGATTGTGATGACGGGGGTCGGATGAAGGCAGATTTTGACATCGCCAGACAAAAAAAAAGCAGAAAGAAATTATTTACAACATCATAACAATTTCTCTCCTAATAGCTCTGAAAAGTTCCTATAAGCTCCCATATGTTCATGTTCAAATATATGCACATGGATCTAGTTTTCCCAAAATGTTTCCAAGGATATTTTTCAAACATATTCTCCCCTTGAAAGAACAGGGAAGAGGAGAGGAAATGTAGGTTATAAATAGGAATCAAAAGAACTGCTCTGTTTATTGCTAAGGGATGCCAGAGACACCGGCATCTTTGAAAGTGGGAGAGCTTTTGAGCTTTTTACAAGACAGGTGAAAGAAACATGTGTGTTAAATCACTGTACCCGGCTCACTTGGGTCAGCTCTACCATAAAAGAAAAGAGATTACAAAGGAAACTAATGAAGACACTGATCAAAGTCTGTAATGGTAATATGTAGCAGGTGTTTCAGACCCCTGCAATCCGCCCCCGGTACCCCACCCTTCCCAGCACCAGCGCTCCATCCGTGAAACTCTCTCAAGTCCTTCACATGTGCTTTTATAGGAACAACGGACAGAGTACATTTCAGCACCATTCAAAACATGTTATGAGCGATCTGGATGAACCCGAGGGAGAGGCCGAGAGGGCACTTTAACTGTGTGTGATACATAAGAGGCAGCCACATAGGCTCTGTGCGTTTACGGTGCACGTTCACAACTGGTGGGGAGTTGAAAAAGGGGCTGCCATGGTTGAAGCCCACACCGGCAGTAAAGCACCTGGATTTGAGATGCATGCAAGAGTTGAAAGAGAGCTGGCGGGACTCGCACTGGAGCACGTTCAAAGCATGATTGCTATTTTTACACATAGTCTAAGATGAAAGTGGCACTGCTTTTGATTTACAAAAGAGGGGAAACATATGGAATATCCATGTTGAAGACATGGATATTTAAAAAAAACAAAAACCCTCATTTCATTTAATTAAAAAAAATCAAAGTATTCAAACATTATTATTATATTATCATGATTAGGCTTATTATTATTGTTATTATTATTAGTATTATTATTAATAATAATGACGTGTGGTGGGAATAATTGTCATAGTAACAGCATCAATAGTATCAGAAGTAGTGGTAGCAGCAGCAGCAGTGCTATTATCATTGCTGCTGTTATTCCAATAATAAAACAATTACAATTTCTGTTTTACATTTTCTGTTTTTATGTCACAGTATTGTGACAGGGGTGTAATGAAAGTAAAGTAAAGTTTTAAAAAAAGAAGAAAAAAAAAAAAGCTCCAATAGTAACACTGTAACGTTGGCTAAACTATTGATTTAAAACAATGTTGCACGGCTTACCTCCGCTTTGTGTGTCTGTACCTGCGCAGCACCTGCGCTGCGCAACAACTAGAGCGCACCAAAGGGTTTTCCGCCTCCAGCGCGCGCGCTCTCTGGGATTTGTAGTTTCCATTGCTCCGCTTGTAGCGTCTCCTGGAAGAGTCTGAGCTGAAAAAATATTTAACCCTGAAAATATTTACTGCCGGAGTCATAAGGAGTCCATCTGGTACGGTGCTTACACATTTGCCGTTTCTAATAGAGGCGTAGCATGCGGTGTCTCTTATTCGTGCACTACAATAACCAAGCTAGCCCCCAATGAAAGCGAGGCAGTGTAAACACAACTCCAGGAACATGAAAAGATCGGGTGACAGTGAGGGGGAGAAGAGAAGAAAGGTATTGATAGCGTTTTTCTCCGTTAGGTCTGGCAATTTATACGCCCTGTCGCTCATTGAATATCTTATGCTCCTAATGTGGTGGTGCTGGCTGCATTTTGAAGGCTGCAAAGCCGCGAATGTCAACGCATACCTCACCTTGCCTGTTTCCTTTATTGTGTTTTCCATTTTCCCCCCATTCTACCACAAGGAAGGATAACAGTGGCATTAAAACGCTAATTTGCTGCGTAAATACACTGCTGATACGATCTAGCCTACAGAATTGCATCTTGGTGACATCCCATATCAAATAGCAATACGATATGGATTACAGTCTGAAGGATATAGGCTATTTATGAGAAGATGGCAAAAGTCATCAGGTTAATTATAATTTGTTAAAGGCAAAACAGTGTAAAATCCTAAATTGGGTCCCCGTCCTATGGTGGAGGATGAACTAACTGTTAAATTGTATAGTGCAAACGGGATAGCTCAGTGCAACTTTATAGTGAAGTTAGTGCCAGTGAAGTGAAGAGAAACTCGGATGTGGCAGTCCGCCAGCAGTCCACAGCTGCTTAAGGCTCTGCTGTGCATATGGAAGATGATTGGGACTACGATTTATAGTAAAAAGAAGTACCAATAGCCTAATGTTGGGATTACAACTCGGTAAAATATAACTGGCTTTAAGGTGTTACTAGCTGTAATACCAACTGAGGTACACTGGTAGGCTATAAAAGTGAAACCCCATTATGCCTGATTTTCCCACAATATGGCCCTTTGGTGTGCAGATATAACCTGTGAGGAGCAGGTAGTGTGCGTGTTGCTGGGTTGTGTTCTGTTCCGTGCTAACCTGGGCTTAGTCAGGCTTTCACATGCTGTATAACTGTGACTCTGGATGTTTGTGGTTTATGGAGATACAAAGGGAAAGGAAGGAAGGGACTCTGCTGTGCCCAAGGCATCCTCAGCTGCACTTGGCCTAGAGTCAGTCATCTTTCTCTCTCTCTGTCTGTCTTGTCTGTCTGTCTGTCTGTTTGTCTCCCTGTCTGTCTCTCTCCCTGTCTCTCCTCTTATCTCCTGACTTGGATGCCGTCTGCCGTGGCACATGTGTTTAGATCATGTTAGACAGCACTGAAACTATGTAGGACGTGGTTCCTCCTGTTTATGAAAGCAGCCATGGCGGCCAGATGAGCGGCTCAGAGAGAGAACTCATTCCAGCTGGCCCTCCGGCAGCCAGGCACAGCACTGCACAGACCTAATGGCTTAGCTTCCCCTCTTTTTAGACAAATAAAAGGATGAACAAGAGGAATTATAATGGCAAAATGGCTGTATAACCGCAGAACAGCCAAATTGATGGCGCTACATTCAATCTGGTCAGTTGTTACAGTGATCCAGTGGTTGAATAATGGCACAGTTATCCTGATAACTAATAACTGGGATATGATTTTTGGTCTTATCCAGTAAGTGAGTGTGTTTGCAATTCTGCACAATGTGAGAGATGTGCTGTGATGAGTGTGCTGTCGTTTTGAGTTAGGGAATGCAAGCATCAACCGCAAAGAGCCAACCGAATACACAGTCTCCTAGTCAATATAGCGTACTGACAGGTGGCATGCCATAGTCTAGTTTGTATTTTTTTCTTTTTAGTGAAATGCTGTAGGACGTAACCTAGGAGGACGTCGGACGTAGCCTAACTGCCAAGGCGAAATTAATCACATCCCATCCACACTCATCCACATTTATTTCATCTTGAAATGTATCCATAGCAGCGCTCTTTTCATGTGACTTACAGAACAGATCCATCAGACTTTTTTTTTCCCAGACTGGGTTTTCTTTTCCTTTGTTGTTTCAACTGGAAAAGATATGTTTTCACACCGCATGAAACATATATTTTTGTGCATTGCACTGGGTTCAGAAATAGCCATCCGGTAGTATCCGGTGATCCCAGCACTCGACTCGAACTGAAAACTCCTCATTGTGTTTAATCATAATCGTCATTACAGGACAAATTTCCACTCATGCCTTGGAAAGTGTGAAAACAACGCTGACCCCATCCCTTAACCCTATGTTCTAATGCTGTCTTTGATGCGAGCTCACCGCTTGGCCAGCGATGACAAGTATAAAGTGTTGTGTCGAAACAGGAAGTGCATGTGAGCTGCAGGCTAAGTAATGATCACACAGGGTCACCAGATGTTGTGAGGTCCTGAGCTCAGCCCAGCCCATCGCTCAGATCAGCCTCATTGGTTTGCTCTGGTTGTGGCAGCTAGTGCAAGCTGTTTAGGGTATTTAATTTCTGAACACTCATTAAAATGGTTTGTGTTTCCCTTGGCAATTCTGTTAAATTAACAACTAGCGAGGTAAAAGCTGATTATGTGGCCACACATCCAGACATGGTTAATCAATTCTCCCCCACAAAATGTTAGCCGGTGAATTAGTGTAAAGGTAACGATTTATGGCGACTAATGCCGACGTCCTGTCATGTCAGCCCTGGTGTTTTAGCAAGAGGGGGTGTCGGATTCAGCACATTCAGCAGCTTTGCGCTCCGCCGGCCATCTTTTTCTCCCTCTTAACCCACGCTACATGCTGCTTGCTCTATTAATGAGCCAATAATGGAGAAATAGTGTTAGGCGCTGACATAAAACATGGGTAGGGATACCTAAGGCAGGGCAGCACACAAGCTCCAACAGAGCTAGATTTACACCCGGGCTCCTGGTAGAACTGGAGAAAGGGGAACGCTCGGCATGGGGGCTCTCACGGCTTCATCAGACCCCCGCCGGTCGAGCGGTGGAAAAACCAGGGCTCAGGAAAATACGGCTGTGGCAGATAATGATACCATTACACTAATGGAGCCGGCAAATGAAGGAGAACCCAGACGCCCTACTTTATTACCGGAGGGGGCCATTTCCTCGCTGCATTCCTAATGGCCTGAGCACCCAGTATTGATCAGACCATCATGCCCTAATCCTCTACAGAATTACTTATTGCTGGCGAGGTGTCGATCCACCTCCTGCCCTGCTCTGGCCTTGCCACTGGGGGGGCGCTGGAGGGTCCAGCAGGGACCCACCGGGCCGTTTATCCAGCCGTGATTTAGGGCCGAGAAGGGATGGCGTCCGGGAGGTCTTCAACGATGGGCTGGCCAGCTCAATGTGTTCCCCCTTTGTTTTGCTGTAACTAAGAGGTGTGGGTGAGAGGGTGGGGGGTAGAAGAAGGAGGCAAATGAACCCAAAAGCTTTCATTTAATTAAGGAGCAGGCAATGATCTGGTTCCTCCCTCTTTATGGCCCCGCTGGCCGCTGTGGAGCAGGGGAAGCCGTGAGGTTGGTTGTTGTCCTCAGTAATTGAGCTGTGCTGTAAATAAGAGCAGGCAGCTCCTGTGCCATCAGCAGCAGCAGCAGCAGCAGCAGCATTTCCACCATGCGGAAGCCAGAGCTCTGGGCTGCCGATGGCCTGGGCTGATTACAGAGTGCTCTACATCTTTATCTCCCCTCTCTGTAATGTCTGTTGAGCTACAGACTCTACGCTCCACATGGCTGAAGATTGAAGAGGACCACACGCACATTTTGTTTTCTAACTAGCAGACCTCCCAATTCCAGTTCTGACCACTTCAGCTGGAATAGTGGCTTAGCTTCATGTGAAAATGGAAGGGGAAAAAAAGAGATTTTATAAATTATGCATGCTATGCATTATTCGAACATGATTGAGAGTGATGTAGCCTGGGCCCATTATCATTACAAATGAATAGGAGGGTCAGGTAGCACAGAGCACTCTGCCCAGGGCTTGTGACCTGTCATATCCTTGGCCCCTTTACTGGGCCCCTGTGTGCATTAGCATCCTCAGGCCATTGGACGCGTGGCATCCTAGCATCAGCAGACCGCTCTAGTCACCTCTGGCCTTGGCTAATCAAAGAGTTTACCTTAAGGGGGGCATTTAGCCCTCTTCGTTAGGGCCACTCCTGTAGCCATAAAGATGTATTTATATATTTCCATCTGGAACGGCCTGTCGTGGCTAGGGAAACTAGCTATTGATCCGGATATTTAGTCATTTCTTTCTGCGTGCGCCATCAATATTGTGCAAACATCCGTCCACGCGAGGGTTGACCTCAGCCCCGGCCTCTGTTTTTCGCTCCCATTGGAGTTCAGTGATATACTATTCTGAAAAGTAAAATCAATGAATGAATATGAAGTTTTGGTGTGTAATATAGTGCAGGCCCAAGGCCCCAGGTCTTTCATTGATCGGCTATGCGAGTGTTGGAGGGGGCTGATTAGTCTGCTGCTGAGCTTTTCCTCTACATGTCTTTACCTTGTCTTGGCTATTTGATCTTTGGCTCATATATCTGGACTGAGTTGTTTACAGATCAGCTTGGTTAGTCAAGCTGCTCTTTAACCTAATGCAGCCATCACACTTAGTCCATGATGCATTTATGTGCCTGCAGAGTTGTATGTCATAGGGGTAGCTCAACAGTATTGAGATGAAGCTGATCAGATGTGGTTAATTATTATAACATTATTATTATCTATTTTCATTGTAACTTTGATTCACTGATGAAATACTCTGATCACAGAAACAGAAGAGCTTGCCAAAATAGGCGAAATCGTTTTTGCATACATAATCAACACTTAAGTAGAATAGATCCAACACATGTACACCTGCATACAGATGAAGTGTGGCTGCAATGATGCAGGGGAAAGAGATTTAGAGTGGGTTTTTTTCTTTGGTGGAGTAAAAGAATGTTGTGTGGACCTACTTTGAGTTTTATGGGGTAAGAGATTCTCTCATTTTAAATAAATAAATTCCATTTGATAGCTATGCATTTGTCTTAGGCCTGGTCTCAGGTGTCAGTGATGGAAGGATGTGGTTTGGTTGCCGTATTTTTTACTCCACTGCGTCTGTGATACACAACCATTAGAATGCATGTTGTGAAGTAATTCTTAAATTCGTTCATAACATGTCCTATGACTTGTGACAGTTAAGCATTCAGGAACCATTTTGTGAAGATAAAATGACCCGCTAAGTTACTTATGCATGAGATGGTTCTCTTTTGTTAGTAGATGACGTCCTGTCAACGACCATAGAATGGTACTCTATGTGTCAGCCGATTATGATAAACGTGAGAATCCGTGTATACCTCTCCCTCAGTTCCTATGCTCTCTTTTTTTTTTTATAGCAGTCTGTGTTAAATGTATGACATTTTAAAGGTGCATGATGTCTACATTTGGTTTGCATCTGGAAGGATATCAACTTTTACGGCCCAGTCTGCATTGTCTCAGGGCACATGGTTAAGATGGCCTGCCAGGGGCTCACATATGTGTTTAAGAGGACCTGTGATCTTACTAAACATTCGAATGGAAAACCAGAGATAGCCTTATGGTAGGCATTACAGTTTGGCCCATGCCATAGTGAGTCATAACCGAGATAGTCATCTGCCATCCATGCATGGCCAGCCGTAGTCTAAAAGGGGGTCTTCATTTTTGGTGAATGTTTTTAACAGAACTTAAAATTTTAGCCTTTAAGAAAAGGCTAAAGACCCAGCTCTTTAGTGAACACCTTGTCACCTGATGGATTGTGTAATCCAAAAAAAAATAAAAAAATTCTTTATCTGCCTCTATGCACTGCCTCTATGCACCGCCCGCCTCTATGCACCGCCTCTATGCACCGCCTCTATGCACTGACTCTATGCACCACCTCTATGCACCGCCTCTATGCACTGCCTCGTAGCACCTAAGTCCTGTTGGAGCAGAACTTAGCTTTGTGGCACTTAATCTTGTTGTTCTCTCCTGAATAGATCCTTGCTTGTGCTGTATAAAAGTCTCATATGTACGTCGCTTTGGGTAAAAGCGTCTGCCAAATGGGAAATTGTCAATTGAAAATTGTAACAGAAGATGAAACTGCCATATGTGATAAAGTCTTAACATGGCAATAGACCAAAGGCTTGGTGCTTAAAGTGGTATGTCACTTTGGTAGAATATTTAATGTTTTTTATTTTTTTATTATTTATTTATTTATTTAACATATATACTTCATAAATGATCAACATCAACTTTCTTACCTGGTAAAGTCACCTAAACTCAGTTCACACACCATGTTACCCACCTTCAAAGTATACCTGCATTATGTTAGGTTAAGTTAAGCAGTTAAGTAGTTTCATGGTGATGTAAGTGAATTCTTTTTCATGAAAATAGCACATAAAATTTGACTACTCTGAAAATTTTGTTTTTTTGTTTGTTTACTGCCACAGTTTAATGTTGTTGTTGTCAACCTTATGGTGAATTTATAGTTTAACCACCTTTTTTATTCACTGCTGTGTGAGTGGATGGTGAAATACTCAGTGTTGTATTCTGCTATGGAAGCAGTTGCTAGCATTGTCCAAACAGCCCTTGACAGCTTGTGTGTCTGACAGCCCCTATGCACCTCATATTAGTGTTGAGGCATTAGCTACTGATGTCAGCGTATTGCAAACAAGGCCGCGATGTGGATCATGCAAACTGGCCGACCAGATCAGCCGTCAGATCCAATGAGATTACATTGAGTGTGACCTGCCCAAACAGGGTTCATCTGTCATGCATGCGCCCCGTCACAAGAGAGACATAGAATAATCAATTCAATCAATAGGTGGTGGTGGCTGATTGGGCTGGTGCTGAATAAACATGGGAATGACCCTCTCACCTCAGACACAGAGGCTACAGCCTCCAGGGGGTTCATTAGCCACTCAAAGCTACGATCCGGGAGAGTCGTTATTTTCCATTTCTGTTTGTTTGGCATCCTGGTGGTGTGTGTGTGTGTGTGTGTGTGTGTGTGTGTGTGTGTGTGGGTGTGTGCGTGTGTGTGTGTGCGCACATCCAGTTAGGGCGGAAAATGAGGCATTGCCCTTACGCAAATGGGCTGGAGGAAACCCACAGGTTGGACCATCT
>OMOV01015555.1:11270-22502 GCA_900312565.1 Beryx splendens
TATCTATCTGCCTCTCTCTCTCCTCCCACACAGAAATGCATCAACATACTGACACACACACCGGAAAACTTGTGCCCACATCACTCACTCACTCACTCACTCACTCACTCACTCACTCACTCACTCACTCACTCACTCACTCACTCACTCACTCACTCACTCACTCACTCACTCACTCACTGCAAACAACTTCAAATAGTTCTAGTTGTGTTCTTCAAATTGTTGAGGCTCACTTTCAATGCTATAGACCATATCATCATTGATTCCTCTGTCTTGGTCTATGGCAGTCACTTTAAACACAGACGTGCCCTGGCAAAGAAGAAAAACAGATATATATTAGGTTTCTGAAACTAGAACCAACTGAAACTCTATTAATTTACATGCATATGGCTACTAAATGCAGGGCAGGCGTACTAAATGCAGGGCAGGCGTACTGCACCTAGATTCGGCATTGTCACATCACACCAGAATTTGCAGCAGCTTGGTCACACATAATGGGTGTGAAAATGTTTTTAAAAACTGGGCTCATACAATGTAATGTGTCAGGTCAAAGCTAACAGCAACTTTGACACACAAAATGAATGTGAAGTCATCACCTCATTCACATCTCATTGCAGATTTGAACTTCACTGTTAGACATAGAGCTGTTATTTTCTAAACATGGGAGCATATTACAGTGGAACATATTACAAAATATGATGTATTAACAGTTAATCCCTTCACCATTTGAAAATGAACATCAATCCAGTTTATTATCTTTTCCAGTGGAGTACTATCCTCTCCTTCGCATTGAGTTAGCAGCACTTACCGGAGGAGAGTGTTCTTGAACTCTGGCTGTGTAGGGAAGACTGATGAACTGTGGATCAAGGTCCGCGACGTCCAACACAGTAACGAAGACAAAAGCAATGCTTGACTGGATCACGTATTCACCCTTGTACTCACCACCACCATCCTGTCACGGGACACACAATATCATTGCAATTCAAAAGTGTTATGTAACATGCTATGGATGTTTTTAGTGTGCCATAGACTGGTTAAGTGATTAATTACTATTGATTAAATAATAGATCAGTTAAAATACAATTTATGAAGTCATTCATAAATCTGTGTTTTGACCCAATTGATAAAAGTGTACATAAAACAATTAAAATCATAATTAAATCAAAGTGGTAATCTCCAATATGTTTTGATTTGTTTACTTTGGCAACATGTTTGATGATAAGTGATCATTGCTGTGGGTTTTTGCACTTTGCAGAGATCACCAGTACTGTGACATGACATATGATATGTATTTGGTATTTGGTATTTGGTAGCCAGTTAGTTGGCAAACACAATCACGTATTATTGCTGTGCTACATTCTGTCCAGACAAGCCTCCAGACAGTCAGTAATGGGAAAATATATACAATCATCATTGTATAAGAAACATACTTACAGACGCATTTATCTTTAGCCGATAGAAAGTGTTCAGAGAAGTATAATTTAGTCTTCCATTTAGTTTGACTTCACCGGTACTCTCCATGATGCTAAATAGACTGAACCCATCACTCGGAATAACCTAGAAATGACAGTGTAAATGAGCCTTAAATAAATTTCATGGAATATCACAATAAAATACTAATGAGATACAGGGTTTATTAAGAACACTCACTTCATCAATTTTGTATTTCACGAGAGAAGCAACTCCAGTGTCAGCATCTATGGCACGGACCTCCACCAGAGACGTACCTATGGGGGCATTCTGATGAATTGGAAGGGGGGGGAAAGAGGAAGCAGAAGCACTAAATCAAAAACAATAATGCCACGCATTGTTGACAATAACTAGCAAATTCTGACTTCATGAGGGGTGACAAAGTTATGCTTTTCTCTTACAGAAACGTAGAGTATAGGTGGAACACAGATCATGCATACATAGGATTGGCTGCTCACATTAGCCTCCGCCTGAACACCACCTACACTAACAGCACATTTCTACAGAAATGTAGAGATACTTAGGAACAGTCACATTGTACTCTGCCTGGGAAAATGTTTTATTGAAAAGGCCTGCACTTAAATGATCTCATATTCTGTGAAATGCCACTTCATTCATAACATAATGTTCATCACGTGTGATTCATCACTCCGTACAGACATGATCAAAGCTAAAAGGGGATCATTCTTTGTTATTGAATTGTTAAGCTGCAGAATAACGATAACATAACACAGACCAGCGTAACAACGCTGATGTGCAGATGGATAAGGAAAGTGTTCAGTAACTTAAAGATGTTCAACTTACTTCTGGGACCTCAGCATCATATGTGGACCTATCAAATATGGGCTGGTTGTCATTGGCATCGAGTAATATTAGTGTTATATCTTTGGAAGCCTGTAGGAAAATGCATGAAGACCAAAACTTCTATGAATACGACAGAACAAAATGAAATTGAAATTGTTGATGAACACACACTTACATTTCACTTACTGTATATTGCTGATCAGCGGCAGTAACTGTGAGTATCAATACAGGCTCAGCCTAAAAAAACAAAACAAAATGAAGTCGATGACAGTTTAAAGTTTTCGACTGTTGCGGCCTATTTAAACTATTGACAGCATAGTCTGGGAAAATTCAAAGCAAAAACAACCATACCTCTCTATCCAGCGTCATGTGGACTGATACAACCCCAGTGGCTGAGTCAACTCTGAAGAAGCTGGCAGTCGGCCCGCGGAGTGCATAAGTCAGTGGGTCGTTATCTGCATCAACTGCGTTTATAGTAAATGCATAACCACCTATGACAGGAACAGCAGGGGGACAAAAAATTTCATCAGTCAATGCAAAACATATATACTGATGCATGATATCACATAGGTGAAATAAAATCTGTGAAATAATTACTTGGACTGTGTCCAGTATTTCAAACCAAACAGCAACCACAAACAATACATACATACCTTCGAGGATGTCTTCACGCAAACGTTCAACAGTATTGTGGATCTCAGGCTGGGTAGAGGCTGGAGAAAAACCAGTTTAAATCTGACATGGTGTGGTAAAGACATGGAGACACAAAGACAAAATTAACTGACTATACTCACCATTAGTGAAGCTAATAAGGCACAACAGCAGTATGCTTCCTGCAATCCTCCCCATGTCTGCCACTGAAGCTAAAACATAACGAAGGAAAACAAAATCAATTAAATTGGCTAAGACATTTCCAAGAAAATTGTAACATTTAATTTTTTCATCTGTGGCGCCTTTCTAGACAATTATTGGCTACAGATACAGACACTGATATCCAATACATATCCAATACATGTAGCCTATAAAATAATTCCACTGTGTAAAACAGAAGTATTATCAATCAAGTATTTGATGAT
Organism: Beryx splendens; assembly: GCA_900312565.1. Classification (NCBI taxonomy): domain Eukaryota; kingdom Metazoa; phylum Chordata; class Actinopteri; order Beryciformes; family Berycidae; genus Beryx; species Beryx splendens. Next base: position 14,621 of record OMOV01015555.1, read on the forward strand.
ATTTCGTTTTTTAGTAGTTTAATATCACATAAGTAAAGGCAGTTGAACCTGCATTATGTGAAATGATATTTAACAATTACTGATTTTTACATATTGCTATTGTCAGAAATCTTGGTAAATCAGTTTATTTCAGTGATTACTTACAATATGAAACGACTGAACATAATGTGGAGCATTTCTCTTATACAACTCGGTATCTCCCTACTTCCTCAAAAAGCAGATCAACTTTGATCTGTGATTATCACAAGACAATAAAATTGTAGCCGCCAATTATACAATACACAACTTCCCCTTGTAACATCCAAGTAGCACAATTTCTATATTTCATATATGAATCTGTATTGTTGGTAGTACATATATCTAGAGGAACTGCAATTGCCTTTTACATGATAGTCCATATGGTAACTAAAACATCACACTTTATGTTTACTAGTAAAATAAATCTGATTCACACTAACACACACACTAAAAAGGTCGGCAAAACTCTGAGTAAACTTGTGAAGCAGGTAAATCTGATATAAAATACAGCACAGTTAGACTTACCAGACGACATTCAGACAGGTGCTTCTCCCTAAGTGATGTCGGGATGAGACCTTTGCCTCTTCCGTCTGCCTGGTGATTGTCGTCTCCCAGCTGTAAATATGAATGATTAACAAGTACAAGAAACACACAGCCAATAACACAGCACTAAAACCTCCTCCCTGTGTATGTGTGTTAGCAAAAAGCCACACCAAAGCTGCTTACTGATTACGGCACGGGATCTGTGCTCCTAAAGCCAGGTGGATGACAGTTATGCTATCTAACAAAATGTCCTGGTGCATGACACAGCTATAGGGACATAAGTCAAATCAATCAAATCTACAAATATCATCCAACTGTTCTGGTTTGCTCTCATACCACACGCGCACCACCAGTTCCCTGTACATGGAGGCAGTTATGGCTGCATCCGCCTGGTGAGTAATGAAAGGCAGGCCCCAGCAAACTTTCTCACCCCATCATTGGCTGTCTGGCCCCTTCACCAGCACCGCATGGCAGTGTGCCACACTGGGGTGACCAGTGTCCCGCCTGGGGAAGTTAGCGCCCCAGGAGCATCTGAACTGCTCTTTTGTTTGAAGGGGTGCTTCTGTTGCCATGGCATTAACAGCAGTCACTGTGCTTCCGCTGGGAAAACGTGATGTGACCTGATTCTAATACGCGTCTCATCAGAACCAAGCAGCGGACCGATGCCTTTCTCGGCAAGCACAGATCCATCCACCTCCCTAATGAGCTCTTCCCAGTAAGCCCCCTTCCCCCTCTGGCCTCTCCTCGTAATTAAAGGGCGCCACACAAAGGATTATGTCCTCTAGTATCCACTGGCTTCATTCACAATCAGACATTTGCCTCAAAACAAAAGCATGGCATTACACCTCTTTATTTTGACAGAAAACGGACAACAATACATGTTTCCATGCCCATGCTTTGGAATAGAGCCTTACACATCACCATCGTACAGATCACAACTGGTTCTTTGAAAAATATTCAGCTGTTATTCACAAACTAGAGAGAGATATGAAAATTCATGAGGATACAAGCCCGGGGCGGGCGGAAGTCGTTTTTTGTATTTTAAAGATGATTTCTTATGGAATTTTTGGTTCAATAGAGAGAATAGAGTTGAGAGGGACAGGAGACATGGGAGAGAGAGAAGCAGATAACATGCAGTACAGGGCACAGTCGGGGCCAGAAGTTATGACCTCTCTAGCACAAGACACACATACTGGCCCACCGAGCCACCAAGACTCCACAGGAGACCACTAGACCACCGCTCAGTGACGTCCTGGGACGGTCTTTTGGAGTTTTAAAACTGCTGAGTAACTAATTTGGTACTGTGACCTACAAATGTTGCAGCCTGCAGAGCCACTAATGACTCTTCAAACAGCAGGTAAGAACTATTTAGGGATTTAAATGCTTTTAAATCCCTGTGAAATGTTTTAAAACTGTAATTGTTCAAAGAACCAATAGTACTGGAAAAGAAAAAAACACCTAAAAACAACCAAATAATAAATATTTTATGCCTAAAAAGACAAAAAAACAGCATGAAAGCCATTATGATGCCACTTTGATGGCTTGATTTACATGTCACACTTCTGAAAACTTGTTTAAAAGTCAGTTGTCAGTGAGATATGTCTGTCATAAGTGGGCCAGTTGGGTAAAGGGGAAGCTTTGTTCACCTCAGAGGGTGAAGCTCAGTGTATACAGTGGGATGGTCATCCAGTTGGCCTTTTGTTTATTCCTGTGTTCACAAGGAGAGATAACCTTTCCGTGACGTGGCTCTTACCAATAGGCATGATCCGGAATAAAAAACAACCAACTACCACATATTGATATCGACTTCTCACACTGGCAAGCTGGTTCACTTAAATAAAATCAGGACACATCGATGGCCAGGACCTGCCAGGAACCTGCTCTTCTAATCTTATCCTGCAGACTTTGGTTTATGACTTATCGAACACAACTGACCCGGGAAGGGGAATGCAGAAATGGGAGGGAACGTGACAATAAAACACTACCAAAGCAGTAAACAGCAAGAAATGCTTCAGGTTTTGAGCATAAAATGTGAGCTGAATAACTTATACATAATGACAACAATTTGACTTTCCCTGTGCCGTCATGTCGGCCTAAGTACACTGGACAAAACAGCTGAGTGAGAGCAACAACAAAAAGTAAACCAAATGACCCAGAAACAAAAGCACCTTCATGGGAGACAGTGTTTGTTGTGGTGATATATTCCAAGCAGTGACAGCAGAGAAGCCATTTCACAGGTCAAAGATCCCCTGCATGATACAACAAATCCTGATAACTAATGACGCACCCTGGGTGGATCATGCATCACGGAAAATAATCATGTAATGAGAATGAGATAAGAATGTAATTTAAAACTGAATAAATCACCCCTATAGTTGGGCTATGACTTGTGCCCATAACTCAACATAATATCAGCTTGTTGAAAAGTCTGTTGTAGTGGTAAAATATTGTAGTCTCATATACACATTGACAGTTTTGTCAGTGATATTAGCTATCAACTCAACTGTGCACTGTAGCATAACTGACTTATGGCCTATTATAAGTCTGTAGGCTATAGGCTAATTTCTTATATGGACTTTTATTACTCAATATGCAATCAGACAGCTAGAGGAAGACAAAAGCACACAAAGAAAGTTAAAATAATACTATAAACTAAGGCCGGCAGACTCCATGTGTGGAAAATAAAGGCATAAACCAAGTCCTGTTCCAAAACCATCTTCAGTGGTATATATGGTGCAAATAAATACATAATTAAATGGACAAATAATCATATGCTCCCTTTAATATGCCAACAGGGACTTACAGTGTGTCTGTGGAACTCATTAGTTTATAGTGAGTTTTATGCTACTTTATGGTATTTTAGGATTATTTCATATATATTCCTACAGGAAAGTATAGTTTAGTGATATTTGTATAGCAACCTTCTAAAATGTATTTTAGGATTACTATAGTAGTTTTTCCCCCTAGAGGAAACTACAAATATTCTGCTCCTATTAATCCCTAATCTATAACCTCAACACAGTCTAGATATTATTATTATATTGCTCAGTAGGGTTCTTCCTGCCATGACTTGCTCCTGTCCAGGAGGCCTGCTCGGCTCGCAGATATTCACCAACTGAATGCTCTTGATAACCGACTCTTGACTTCTGAGGCAGCTTGGCACACTTTCTCTGTCCATTACGGTAAAAATGGCAGGCTGGCGTGCGCTCTGGAAATACGCAGAAATGGGGGTGTAACGGGGAACTGCAGAAACCCTAAACAACCATGGGGCTGGATTGCCATTTATGAGACGGGAACGTGGAGATTGCGGGGATAATTTGGGGGATAGCAAAGCCATAACACCACGTAACACACCGGCAGAATTCGCTTTTACAACCAGGGGATCTAATGTTTAACACCTTTTTTTACAACAGTGGTGAAACCCACGGAATGTTCCATACGGGAACAGCTGACCATAGGATGCCGCACTTAGCTTAACGAGATGTGAGAATTACAAGGAAATATATCAGTGATCAGATGCTTGCATATTAACAATCAGGTAACTATAGCCGTGCTCTTGCTTTTGCTTTATCCGGGCAGATTTTTTGGAGATTTGCGGTGCGTGTTTATGGCAGATGGTTAGACGGGTTATTAGGGCTGTCATCCCGCTCAACCTCCAGCCCCTCCTTGTTTTGTTGCTACCGTCTGCGATGTTGTAATGTTTACATTTAGCCTATGGCTGCAAACCGCTGCCCCTGTCCTCGGTCGGCTTCTCATCAGCTCCACAGTTTGGGCTGCAGTGCTAAGACTAGAGCTACTGTAACGCTTTGTAGTGAGGTAATCCGAACAGGCGAAGACATTATGTATTAACTCTTACTAGACACAAGTGGGCCTGATAGGTAGCCTATACAGGCCTATGTCTGATGATCCTGTAGTGTAGTGTAACGTTCATCACCCCAAAAAGAAAAGGTTTGCAACGGTAATCGCTGGCCGTGCAGAAACATTTGAAAAACATAACTGGAGCGTTTTCGTATAATAACTGATGGAGGAGGTTTTTCTCACTTGATCATGCAAGTGCAATATTACATAACCGGCTGGGTAGTCAGTAGGCTATAGGACATGGTGGCCTCCAGAGTCAAAACAAACTATATGGGCTACAGTGGAGTGTGACACATGGGCATACACCTAAGAAAGGCATCGAGTTGCAGGAATTTACTAATTGTGTTTAATGAACTGAAACCAAGTTAGTCGAAGCCATGTCCTCCCAAACCCCGCTTATATGTTTTCATAAACCTGTGTGTGTGTGTGTGTGTGCGTAGTGTGTGCGTGCGTGCGTGTGTCTCATTGTGAATGAGTTGAGTTTCACAGGCAGGTGTCTGTATGTCTAGCCTACTACTTGTCAGATACACTAAGTTTGAGATGTTGCACACACTGCTGACTTGAGTGAGACACTTAAGTTTTAAAACTCGTAACCCTCGCGATAAAAGCAAAATTAAGCCTCTATTCTTTGGACTAAGGCTGAGAAACGGAGAGCTGATGTTTTGTTAAGGAGAGAGTGCGCCAAATTAACCATTTAAGATGCTTAAATTGAGGGGTTCTCCAACTTTTCATGTCAGTGGTCCCCAAATGAATAGATATTAGACCGCGGCTCTCATTTGATAAGGGTGTTTCCTTATCTGAGATGATTTTGTGCTCGGTTATTATTTAGAATATAATTGCATACTGTAGGTGGTGTGATAGCCACAGTGGAGACAGACCAACCTGAGGTCAGAGTGGTCATTCTTAATCAGTGGGCTAACTTCTCGCACTGCAATAACAGTGACATTAATCAGTTTCTCATCTCGCTGGAGACCCCGCAGTCCTCTCTGGGATCCTGTTATGAAAAAGCCACAATAACAACATGAGCTGCTTATTTTGATACACTGTAGCAAAGACGGGCTGTCTGCTGTCTGTGATTGGTGCGTGTTTATTGGTCCGGACGGAAAGAGGGCGTGGCTTCGTCATAACAATGCAGTTCAAGCAACATACACGCGCCAAGGAATGTTTTCAATTAAACATAAACTTTGAGTCTGCTGGCTAGCCGTCGTTAGTGTCGTCGAGGTTTACCGGTGTAGCCTGCTCAGGTTAGCTCGAACATTAACGCCAACTAGCTGTCGGTTTTGCGTGTTTTTTTTTTGCAGAGAGCGGATTCCCCATGCAGTTGAGAACAATTGTTAGCTGGCTAAGTACAAAATTGCCAACGTCAAGCTAACGTTAGCAAGCTAACACCAGCTCAGCGGTTCAGAAAGTCGTTGAAATCCTATAAGAGGAACCAGCAGCCGAGTAAAGAGTTCAACCGTTAACCAAACCGTTAACGTTACTCTCTAACCGATGACGTTGGTCGGCTAGAAGCAGCTGCACACAAGGATAACTTGATGGGACTCGACATTTCCGAAGCTGAAACACCTGCCATTTCCCATTCTCACCGAACAAGCAAGCTAGCCAATAAAGTAAGCTTTGGCCTGTGTGCTGTTAGCTAAGTCACATATTCAGTGTTTGTGCCTGGCTGTGGTGTTAACCTAAATACGTGGGTCGCATATGCAATGGTGCTTGAACAAATTGTCCTAACCCCTGTGTTAGCTGGCTGGCTAAACATCCTGCTAACAGCAACTGCAGCTGTTGGGACAAAGCGTTAGCTAGCCTAGCCTGGCTAAAGTTAGCTCTTCTTCAGCAAGGGGCGTCGAGTTTATCCTCATGAAAGCGAACTAACGGTCGCGACGACGTTAATGTTTCTACATTATTTTTGCAGTGACGTGTACACGCCTCGTGCCCGTGTCTTTTAACGCGTGTGACCGTGGCCGCTCCGCTGCGTTGTAGCAGGCGGTCCTGTTAGCCTGCCACCACATCTTTTGTTGTTGCTTTGTCTCTTGAGCACATGGCTTTCCATGTTTCTGTTCATGCAGGCTACAGCGACCCCTATTATGCACAAGTGTCATTCTGTCACCCCGAGTCTACCTCATTAGTTAAAGCTTTATGTTTCACCCTTGGTGTTTTTATTAATATCCATATCGCACTGAGTGATTAAAATCAGCACTGTGGCATTACTATTTATTTATTTATTTATTTATTTACTTCACTTCATCCTGTAACACCTGACGTTAGACTGTGTGCCTTGTTAGATGGAGGTATGGTTAGCCAGGTGTTCCGTGGCACAAGAGGCAGTGTTGCTGATGTCGGTGTGTTTTTACAGGGTTAAGACAATCAGAGGCAACATACAAGTGCCTCCGCTGTACGGTTTCCTTTCCCGGAGCGTGACTCGTCTGCACGACGTCACCAATGCGACCATGGGAAATAGCAGTAAATAGGCTGCCACCAACAGCCCCCTTAACCCCCAGGAGGTTCCTCGGAGAGCCCTGTAACACCCCAGTGCATCTCAGGAGAAGGTAACAACTCGCCCTCTCTTTCCTTAATACCCTTTTTACTGTAGAGGTCGATCTTTGTGTTGCAGTATCTAATGTAGAAGTGTAAAAATGAGAGGTGAACTGGTTCTTGAATCTTGACACCCGAGCAAACTTCCTCTTGGGGTGCGGCTCAAGTTGCATTACCCATATGCCAAAAAAAAAAAAAAGCAGAGGCATCTTTTTTTTTTTAAATGCTAAAACTACAATTGGAAACAGTTGTTGGAGCTCAAGACAAAAACAGTCTTGTTTAGCCGTCCAGTGTAATCACAACAAGTTTCCCTGCTTGCCTCTGCTACTCATAAACAACCAGGCTATGTAAAAAGCACCATATGTCATTTTAATCATTTGACAGCACAATATAACACCACATGTTTATTGTAGATTTACCTAGATTGAATTATCTAGACTATTGACAGGGCAATGTATGTAGACAAATGTATATTGGCTCTAACTTTACAACTTTGGCTCTATGGCAGCCTCAAGTTCCCGTCTATAATGGCGTGTTTAAGGCTTTCCAGTGAAGTCTTGTTGCCACAGCGCAACATGTTCCCCAGTCTACATGCTAGCTACACCTGCCAACACTGACTCCTGAAAATAAGAGAGATTTTCTAGCGCCGTACACTCCCACCCCAACACACTCAAACACACACACACACACCAGTGATTCTTTTATAAAAACCGGAGACCAGACACCGTGCTTCATATTGGTGTCAGACTCCCTTGTGTGAAAACTCGGGTTATGATCACAGCTCTGTTTGCATTATAGACAGGCACAGTGGCCTAGACAGAGATGTTAGTGCTATTTGTTGCTTTTGCGGTCAATAAAAACCATCAAGTAGGAATTGACGCCGGCTGGCTGTCAAAACGCTAGTAATCAGTGACTATACAGTATGTAACTAACA
>OMOV01015568.1:0-11443 GCA_900312565.1 Beryx splendens
GGTGCAACAGGCTTGGCGCATGGGCGGCAGCTGGGTCTGGTAAACGGTACGGTGTGAGTGAGAGCACATGTGTAGTGTTTTTAATAACTATAACATAAAGTAGAGAGTCAGGGTCAAAACCACATCAGGGAAGCATCCACCAAGTAGCCTAATTCCTTTAAATTCAGCATAATCTGACCAGTAGGGCTATAGCAGGCTATCTATATTCAGCAACATGTCTTATTTCTAAATGAAGTAGCCTAATGGAAACACTGATATTAACACATTTTGGTACCAAACTGTGCAAACTGGAATTATTTACCTAACCGTTATCACTCTCAGTGTGTATAGGCTACTACACACATGCCTACCCCTCCCCAATTTTGTCAAACTTTCAGATCGGCAGGAGCGGCACGAGCACGGGCCATGTGCCAGCTTTAAATGGTGTGGAAACCACGCCCACCCGGCACAAAATGGCGCAAGGCACAGCGTTTTGATAGTTTGGTGACCTACCTCTAATAATTACTACTGACCAAATAATAATGTATGGCTATTAGAAGGCTAATTTAGTCAAGTTTTTTCACACTATGCACACTATTTGGGCTATACATTCCCTTACCAAAAAGAACTAGCCTACTGTAGTCCCAATAAAAATGTCTAGAATATCACAGTAAAACTCCAAACCATATAATATCCTATAGCAATATTATAGGAATAGGCCTATTATAGTATAGTACAGTAGGCTATATAGCCTATTACTATTCTGTCTCATAAGAGCTAGAAAATACCATCAAGTCACAATAAACTCACTTGAGCACCACAAACACACCAGTCCATAGGAACATAATTGAATATTATAGCCTACAGATCATTAGGTTTAGGGCAGTCGGGGGTTGTGGCATAAAGGGAGGCCTTCTGGTAGTGGAGAACATTTTGGAAGAGCTGTTATTGACCTTGGCTATGTCTGTAGTTTGGTTTGATTTGATTCCTCCAAAACAGATTTAGGCTAAAAATAGTTTCTATGTAAATTACCATCAAGGACAGGCCTAACAGGTTATCTAAATATTCACATTGGCTATTACACTGATAGGATTGTGTTAAAGGTAGCCAAATCATATGATAAAGCAAGCAGGCTGTGGACTGTGGCTCCTCTGCAGAATCTTTTTTATTTACATTTTTATTTTATTTTTTGCAATTTCCAAAAGATAGCATATCACATATTTTAAAAATCTAGGCTCCCATGTCTTGCTCTACTGCAGCATGCAGGTGGGCCCCAGTTACGAGTCTGGTCACGGCGTTATTTACCGCCAGGGAGAACCACGTGCACCTGTGTGTGCAACAGAGAGAGAGAGAGAGAGTGTGTGTGTGTATGTGTGTGTGTGAAGTCCGTGTTTGTTGTCATGAGGCGGCACCGGTTGTCACGTTGATCTCCTCATGGCCCGGGAGCCCGCTGTGCGCTGAGGACTCATCCAGATCCTGCACACGGCTGCTGCACCTGCCGCCGCAGGCTGCACACACAGCTACTGTAGCTACACCTGGTCTCTTCATGCAGATTTCTTGAATACATTTAATAATAATTTGTAATGGGAAGGCTGAGAAAAAAAGGAAATATTGACACAGGATAGTATGCATCCTAATAGTTTCCCTTATGAAAAATAGTAAATATCTTTTAGGACACAAAACAGATAAGCAAATCTATACACGGTATAGTAGGCTATTCTTATAATGATATTGTAGGAATATTGTAATGATAGTTAAAATAGGCTACTACTATAAAGATAGCCTACCTCTAAACCCTGTATTGAGTACCACAGACACACTGTTCCCTACAGGATTATTACAGTAATAACATATGAGATAAAAATAGCCTACAATCAGGTAGATAAGGTCTCAATAAACTCATTACACACAGACATAAGATCCTATATATTATAGGAATATTATATAGATTTTTCATAAGGGTTGATAGGCTACGGGATATTGTAACACCCTGTAATACCTTAATAGTGGATGTCAGATGCTCACAGGAATTAGGGCTGACTGGGTCAGCAGCTCACAGACTGTAAATTTCTCATCATTGACATCCATAAAGTGTCCCTCTGTAGTACTGCTGGTATTGCCTGGTGAAACTCGAAGCAGTTACTGTATGTCCATGATAGTAGGATTAAATATGGGATTGTGTGATGGAGTGACTCTGGAGCGGAGTAACCGCCCCCCCCTCTAGCCGTTTCCCACCTGGCCACGTGCCTTTCAAGACCTTCCCTGGAAATCACATGTGAGGAAACAGCAAATATCCAGCTGTTTATTCAACAATAACTTGACCACCAGGAGCTCATGCTTAAGGTCTTTTTGGAACGATTTATTAATTTCAAAGATTTTCCTTTTCAGGATATTCACATAAATCTGCTATGAGCGAGCAATTCCCCTACATTTAGAAGGTTTTTAGAAAACTAGAGATTAGTGTGATTTTTGACAATTAGTGGCAGATGTAAAGACATTGCTGCCTTCATCCAAGCAGTAGCCTGTACAACTTGGCAGAACAACTGCTGTTGGCCTGCTTTGACTTCGGGTAGTCTAATGTTAAATTGATTTGACCAGATGTGGAGGTAAAAATTCTTCTGTCAAATGAGTCACAGGTACTCTGAGCATGAAATGGCCCATTCTGGCTGTACCAGGGAACAGCCCCTTTGCAAGGTCCCTTGTTGTAAAGTTGTGTTACACTAGAAATAAATATTTAGAAGCTGATTTTATCAGTTCAGTTGCAGTCTCTTTTCACATTGAGGCCTCGTAGACCTATTTTTCTCTACTAAGAGAAAGCTGCAAAAGGCTCACCCGTCGCCTATTACACACTAATTCATTTAACTGAAGGTCTTCAAGGAAATTCCAAGAATGTAGTGCTTTACATGGAAAGGGCTAGGACTCAGTAATTAGAAATTATCATCACACACGTCACAGTGATCTAATCTTGATATAATTAGATTACCACTGGTAATGGAGACAATGATGGAAAGCCCCTTGAACATAAATTGGGCAAATGTGATACAATTAAACACTCTTAGTGTTTGATTTAGTTTAGAAAAACGTGTTTCACTTCTTCACTTGTTGATTTTGTTTTTAGCATAAAGGCAAACACATTTTTAGTTTATTCTTGCTAGACAATAGTTCACATTCACATAAACCATAGCCATCAATACTGAGTGGATTGAATAATTGTTTCTCAGTTTGACATTACGGTTTAGGCGGGTAAGAGTTATAATAGTTATTATCTGAACACAAACACTGAATTTACTTAAATAAATCACAAAGCCCATTTACAATATGATAATGTTAAGTTTCACTCAGTTACAATGATTCAAAGACTGCCATGTGAGGTAATGAAATCTTTGTTTGCGAAGTGCACGCCATATACTTCAGCAATGTCAGCCCTTAGTAAGAGAACACTCACATGACAGTGTTGAGAGAGGTCTGAAATAATAATAACAGGCCAGGCAGCTCGGTTAAGCACACATATCCCTGTGATCAAATGCAAAACCCAAGTACAAATGTCCCAGAGTGCTAAACTTTATGTTCCCAACATAGCTAGCACATTTCCTCATGAACCATTGTTTTATAATTAGAAAAGAAGTGCACTTCCTCATTTTTAGAGGGCCTACAAATGAGATTTCACAGTTCATTTGGTGGCATTCCCCGAAATCACCTACGTGTGAGCCTCTTCATTCAGCGCCGGCTGGAGTGGGCAGCACCAGGGATGAATGGCACCACTCTACTTATATATAATTGGATAAGCAGTTAAATGCATCATATGATACACATTGAGGGACGTAGCTCATAGATGTTATTTTTATGGCAAATGCCGGATTTCCGTCATTTTAGACAAAATGAAATTTAAAAAAAGAGACCCACGTGATTCATGCAAATCCGTCATAACCCAGTCACATCCCTGATAGCTGCGTGGCAACGACTTGGAGGACTGTCAACGGCTTCAATACCTTTATTCTCTCTTTTGTTATGGTCTTTGTCTTGACTTCCTTGTTGATGCAGATAGTCTGTAACACTCACCATTAGATTTCTTACACACTTGTTTATTTAAATAGACTCCAAAGAATGGAATGTACATTTCAGACACAAAACCTCATATTAGTATAAAAGTTCAGTTTGGTCAAGCAGCACTCCAAATGACTTGTATTAGTTCCCTCCCTTACATGGACTAAAACCATGTGGTCATTCTCATGGAGATCTTTTACAAAGTGACTACTAGACTAAAGGTAACATTCATTCAGGTGCTACAGAAAATTATAATATCAGTGCCGAAGGACTAAATAGAATTAAGGGCAGATTAAATAATTCAGTGCAGACATATCAAACAGATACTTTCAAATCAGTTTTAACTTTGCACCTCAAATCCTTCAAATTCGATTCTGTCCTTCCGATGTGACATGTTCATATACTGTAAGTGTCACGGCTCAAAACAACACGTGGAGAAAGAGTTTAACAGGTCCATATTATTTTCCTTGATAATGAGCTTCAATACTTTTGCATCTTTCTGTACTCAGACGTACCCTCAAAAGGTCCTCTACCTAAAGTGTCCTGGAATGATTAGAATCATTTGAGAATCTTCATTTGAGAATACAAAGAATTCTGAAAGTAGAATGATGAGCGCATGCCCTCAAGTAGAAATTGTTAAAAAAAACAACTAAAAAAAAACAATACCACACACTATGTGTTATATAATAGCATTTAGAAATATGGAAAAATATGGTGAACTTCATGATAGTTCAAAGAAATTATTTATCTCCATCATATTTTAAATATAAGATAATATAATTTCAAATATAAAAGCAAATAACAGATTCCAAATAACAGATTCCAAAAATAAGTCATTCTCTTTCAGACATTGCATATCATGAAGTATTCCTATTGCTGTCAGACAGAAGCAAAACAATAAATCATGTTTTCCCAACAGATTTCAAACAAACCTTCAAACCCAATGTGACCTGAGTTTGCTGGTGCAACAGAGAGGCTTTAAGCCTCAGTACAAGGCCGCTTGTGAGGAACACTCCCTCAGGTACAATGGCTGAACTTTGGCATTAAAGGCATTAATGGTAGCAATGCTTAAGTCAGTGTTTTCATCTCCTAAACCTACAGGACAGGCTTCTCATGTCCTGAGGCACTTGGTGCACACTCCACCCACACAGGCACATCCACACTACAGACCATGAGTAACATACTCAGATACAACAATGTTCACTTTGCACAGACACTCCATCAGAAGCACACAAGCTTCAGAAACACTTTTTGTAGGAGTGCCTAGCGAAGTACACAGTCAGGCATGAACCTAAATACATTTTGGAGACGTACATTCTGTATACACATGCTTTGGCATTCTCCTGTCTAACGCATTCGGTAGACCGTCAGGAGTGCTCAGGCACTATTGGGTGCTTAGGCACTGTGGGTCCTCAGGCAGGCTGTTGGGGGTTGATGTTCATGTGAGGGGGATGACCAAGCAGACCGATCCGCTGCTTCTGCTTCCTCTGCTCTGTCATCTGCACAGGGACACAGAACAAACTCAACAGTTCAAAGCGGCACATTGGTAAACCTGTGCCATGAGCCATGAATTCTGCAAATTCCACGCTTGTATAGACTCCTTGAACCCCGGCCAGGGTTTTCTCTGTCTCTATCCTGAGTAACACATCAACCAGCTGACTTCTCAAGCTTTACTAAATCCCTTAATATTGAAAGATTTGATATCACTTTTGTTTATCTTTTCAAAGGTCAGCTGTCAAAGTGCATTATGGTGTAGTACGTCTTTAACTTGTGCATGAACAAAGTACCAAAGTAGAGCGGGATGGATATTATTAACAGAAATAAATCTCTTTCTAGTTCTCCTGGGAGTGTATAAGTTCTGGTGTTATGCTAATACACAGCAATAATAGAAAATATAGTAATTTATGGGGCAGCACTAGCCTTCGGGCAAGCTTGTTAAGAGTCACCAGAAGAAAAATTGGTGACTGGATAGTTGTAGCATTCTCTCCCTGTATGAGGTACTAATGTGTCCTTGGGTAAGGCAACAAACCCCTAAAACTGCTTCAGTGGAACTGCTCATCAAAACTGCGGTGGTTCTGAGTGGCTATGGTGAGTGTTTGCTCTTTGTCTACAACAAAGACAGCCTATCATGATGAAAGAGAGGGAAAATGAAAAAAATCAATCAAGGAAATCAGGGAGTGCATGATTTAGTGTTATATACTGTACCTGCTCCTTGAGCTCAGTCAGTTGTCCAGACAGATTGGCCACCAGCCTCATGGCAGACTCCAGCTTCTCCTGCAGGTTCCTGATCTCATTCTGCTCACCCTCTGCGTCACTGCTTACCAGCGACATTGCACGCATCCGCGGAAACCAGTCCAGGTTGTGCTCCTGTGGGCAACCAGTCACAGCAAGGGAAAGCTCATCAGCTATTGATTTGTTTCCCAAGCGTTGATATGGATTTACTGGGAGATGAAGGTGGACCTCGATCTGTGCTCAGCGCCATCAGCAAAGACTTGGGTGTGTTGTAACAGAGGGTAAGGTAATGCAAATAAATAGGACAGTGCTACTAAAGTTAGCCAATTGAGTGTGTAGTAGCAACATGTTTAAATGTAACAGGTCTGCGATGTGAGTTTTGGTGGAACAGTCACACGGCATTGCTCCTGTAGGAATAACAATAGAGACTTAATGACCTCAGACTGAACTCCTCCAGTACTGGAATTCCCAGTCAAATGACCCACATTTCATTTAGTGTTTATCATGTTTTGATCAGTCTGAGGTTTGGGCAGTGGCTCGTTGTCTTGTTTCACTGACTTCCTGTTTGCTTGCACCAGTCTATTTGTGTCATCGAGTGTGAATGGATGGCTTCTCCGTCATTTGAGATTAGAGGGGGGGGGAACAGATGACTGTACCGAGGTGTTTGTGTGTGTGTTTGTGTGTTTGTGCGTGTGTGTGTGTGTGCGTGTGTGTGTGTGTCGCAAGCCAGAGCACGTTCACAAGTCTGACTCAGTGGCCTTAGCTGTTGAACTCTGACTTTTCTGGATCACAGTTACAAGAAACTGGATCAGAAAGGAAACACCCATCTTGTTGGTCCTTGCTTTAAGACTGGGATACTAGAGCACACAGCAGGCATATTCAGCAAGCAGCCAAAGCACAATACAGCAATTTCACACAATGGCTTTTAGATGCAGAACATATGAAAGATGAAATATGCATTCTGCTATCCAATTCCATCAAGTAGTCTTTGGTAATAGAGAAGACAAACATGTCTCTTGCCCTATATGTTCCCTAGTGACCAACCGACCTGTGGCTCAGCTGGCTGCTGTACAGCTACAATGCACTCCCTGCCCTCCAGCTGCAGCCCAGTGATTTCCTGACATGGAGGCCTGCGTGTGGCATGTGGATCACATTACCTCCAAGACAGTGTAGTCTGATACTGAGTCAGTGTAACCCATTTACCTGAAACTCTAAACTATCATCTGGGTTGCTGGATGTATGTTTATGGGTGTGCTCGTGTTTTTGGCTCACCTTGATCATCTCAGCCACATAGCTCTCAGGGCCTGTGTATTCGGTGGAGTCCTTCACCTTTACCAGGACAATGAAGAACAGGTAGTGCCACATGTTGTGCTCCTCTTTGATGTGCTCCTCAAATGTCACTGTCTTGTTGTCAAACTTGTCCCGCTCCAGCCCTGTGGTGGGGGAAAAACACACACACTTTGTATGGTACAAAGTTATAGCATGCATATGGCATGATAAAAAAAGAAGAAGAAGAAAATCTCACGATGGCTACAGCACAGTTCCCTGTTAGTTCCAAGAAAAACGGACAGACTTGTTTCCTGAAAACAGACCACCTTATACCATCTGATAAAGTGTCAACCATCTGTCAGAGGTGCTATTTTGATCTTCATGACAATAAAGGCCTTTCCTTTTGGTACAGGTGGGCTGACAAATGTACAAAGTTCTATTTCTTTATCTTAATGTAACCTTAATTTAAAATCAAGCAAGTCAATTAAGAACACTAATGTATATATGACATAGAAGACATAGCAACTGGACAACAAAAATGTAAAAAAAAATATAGCTGAACAGATAAGGCAACATCGGCAACAAATAGAGGAAAATGCAAGTGGCAATAAAGGCTACCAGAGCAAGAACAAGTATATGCACAGTAAGAGGTAAAAGCTGGTTAAAGCTGGGGAGCATTAGGCATCATCACCATGACAGGCTGCCAGAGCAGAGCTCAAGCTGGTTTGCAGATGTGTGAATGTGTGTCTATGTTGTGTCCTTGAAAGAAACAAATGAAACGGCATCATTTTAGTTTTTTTTTGTAGTTAATTCCAGTTGCAGGCAGCAATAAAAAGAGGAGTAGACCAGGGAAGTGTTTTCCTTGGGGACCTTTAGGTGGATTTAACAGGTGAAGTATGTGCTGGAGGTCTGGCACAGCTCAAAAAACTATAGTGCGGAGTTCGGTCCCCATAACAAGTGATCTCATACCAATGCACAGTTTCATAGAGAAAGAACTGGAAAAGGATATAATAATATTACAGGGGAGGATTTTCTAAGGATCATAGTCATTTTCTGCTTCAGAAACATTAGTACGACTATTAAATTTAGTCAGTTTGATTCAGACACATTCTGTGAGTCCGCAAACTCAGTCAGTCTTCCACTGTAAGTGGAACAGCTCCAGGTTGAACATTGCAGATTTGAGTCTTGGTTCTCTGGTTTCTGGCTTTGAGAACACCCTTGCTCTTGTTTGCAATACAGAATGTACTGGACTGTCCTTGGCCATAAGAATAAATATGCAGATCAAATTGATTAGCCTTCTCTTTTAAATAGACAGAAAGCCCATTGGACTTTTCTGAAGTTAGCTCAAAACACTCAAGCGGAGTGGGTAGTCGGAAACAAAACTGTGTGGTGCATTAAAGAGTGTATATAAATGTTATTGGAGCTTCCAGGTGTAAAACAGTGATGTAAATGGAGAACAGAGCAGGGCCGAGGATGGAACCTTGGGGAACACCATTGGGAACAGGCAGGGACTGACTCAATATTCAGAAGTATTCAGACCCGATGTTTTGTAGTGGGAAAAGTAGGCCAATTAGTGCTTGGGCGCACCAATTCTCAGTAAGCAAAGAAGTGACCAGCAATCCAATCCAACCCATTTCAAACAGTTTTTAGTGTCAAAAGCAGTGGTGGTATCATTGAGGACCTTTGAAGATGATGATACAACAGAACATAAACCAAACAGCGTGCTAGAGAGAACACAAAGCATTCCAAGATGGTCAGTCAGTTTTCTGTTCCATCGTTATAGTTCTATAGGTCTTTGTATATAAAAGATACACTTTACCATCGAGGTTCACCCTGATTCCTTGAATAAAAAAAATAGACAATTGTAGCTTTCCAGCGACAGGGACTCAGCAGTATCAAAAGGCTGAAGACAGAGAGTCGAAGACAGACAATCGCAAGCAAGCCTGTGCTGGCCTTAATCATAAGTTCATGATGTAAATCAACTATTGGCTACAGATATATAGAAGATCTGAAAGCTCTTAGGAGACTGAGGGATAGATAGATGCGTTATAAAACTGAGCTAGAAGATGGAGAGCCACTTAAGCCTGTGGAGATCTCCTCCTAATCTCCCCATCTCCTCTTTCCTTGTGCTCCTTCTGGAAACCATAGTGACGGCAGCTCCCCCTGTGGCCAGGCCTTATTTAACATGAGTGAGTCAGAGCTGATTGCAGGAGTGGTGACATAATACTGTTCTCATTCCATACACTGACCACTGGTCCTGACTGCCTGACCTCAAATATGTACACTAAACATACAGCATGTACTCATACAGCCACACACATATGGACACACACACAAACGTGGATAAGCACAACACATAGTCACACACACAGAAACAGCAACATGCACTTACTTAGGCACTCACTCACACACATACATACTGTATATGGAAATGATTTCAAGGGCAAGGTATGGATCTCCAGTAAGGCTGCGTAAAGCAGAATGTATAACAAAAGTGTGTGTGTGTACATGCCTGAGTGTGTGTGTCTGTGTGTGAGACATGAATTATGGAGGCGAGCAGAGCAGTGGCAGGAAGCCTTCATGACTCAGCCTTCTTTGGAACGACAGAGGAAAGAGAAAGGGGGAGGACAAGAAGAGGGGGATTGCGGCAGACTTCACCTTTGCAGAAGTGCATCATGTTAAAGCACGTACTCATCCATAAGCCATTTAAAAAATAAAAAAAACGCTTTTGAAGCAGTACTAATGAAACCAAGTCTGGCTGGTTGCCCTGATGGTTAGAGAAATGATCCTGCAAAAATGAAGTGTACAACCCGCACGCTATGCTAAACTTTTTGTGCCAAAATCACTTTTATTAATTATATTGGTGACCCGATGAACACCAAAACGTTGGAGCATAGTGTGCAGGTTCTACACTTAATTTTTGCAGAATTCTCTTCAACCCAGCACTTAAGATGTGCATAGGTGAGTTCTAGAGAAATTATCCTAGAGCTGTGTTTAAAACTCCTTTAATTAAAGTAGCACTCTCACCACAGATGAAGCAAGTGGTCTTCAGGACTTCTTCTTTCTTCTGTTTTTCACTCCTCAGGTCAGCAAAAGTGTCAATGATGACACCAAAAATGAGGTTGAGGACAATGATGATGACCATGAAGAAGAACAGCAAGTCATATA
This sequence comes from Beryx splendens, assembly GCA_900312565.1. Classification (NCBI taxonomy): domain Eukaryota; kingdom Metazoa; phylum Chordata; class Actinopteri; order Beryciformes; family Berycidae; genus Beryx; species Beryx splendens. The sequence continues at coordinate 10,693 of OMOV01015568.1, forward strand.
TCACTCTGGCTGCAAACAGGGGCTCCTGGAAAGAGAGCAGGCAAAGGGGGTTATATGTACAGTAGGTCATCCTGGAGATGTACCAGGCTAAGTGCAGTAGTGCCGTCACTACCTGGTTTAGAGGTAGTGACTAGATAACTAAAATATCAAACTAATTATTAACCTTAATGTGATGATAGAGTGAGGTTAGGAGGAAATCTAAGGAGGGGTTGTATCATAGGGGACTGATTTGAGAAGCTTGGCCTGTTTAAATGCATGACCCAGAGAGCAGGCCTTTACATAATGGGGGTCAATATTATGAGTGTAAAACAAGGTTAACCTAGGCCATCATGGATGTTAATGGAAATACAAGAACACAGGTGCAACCTGCCAGATGCTACAGTAATAGAGACGGCATTACACAAACAGGCAGAAAGCAACCTAACAACCTGAAGCAGCGTGTCAGACTGTCCTAGGTAGGCCACAGTTATTATGGCACTACGCTTTTACAACTCAGAAGGAAAATATTACATTTATTTATGTATTTTTTTCGGATTTCCCCCCCTTTTCTCCCAATTTGACTGGTCCAATTCCCCTGCCTAAGTGGTCCCGATCATTGCTCCACCCCCTCTACTGATCTGGGGAGGGTGTAGACTCTCACATCCCTCCTCCGATGCATGTGGAGTCGCCAGCCGCTTCTTTTCTCCTGACAGTGAGGAGTTTCACCGGGAGGACGTAGCGCGTGCGGAGGAACAAGATCGGAAGAGCGTCG
>OMOV01015582.1:0-11426 GCA_900312565.1 Beryx splendens
TCTGATGTGGTTCCATGTGTCTTTTTGCCCCTGCACAGTCCATCGCATTTGTTTTTGCGTGAAGAATGAACCAGCCATGAGTCAGGCCTCTTAACTGGGTTTCTCATAATCAGAGTATGAGCTTAACCGGGTTATGCTAACAGAGTTGTGACGTTCACATGCATCGACTTAAAAATGGGCAACCTGAGTAACCAGTTTAACATTCTGTGTGTGTGTGTTATACTTTATATAACTTGTATTTACCTATTTTATTGTCATATTTGCGTTACTTGGATGTGAACTTGTTTTAATTAATGTGTGAAACTATTTTCCATCCTCTGACAATATTGCTCGATCATTTCTTTTAAAAACTATTTTGCGTTAGAGCTCAGCAGTTGGTGATCTGCCACCGCCTACACAGCAGCCATGTCGTCGACATCCCAGAAACACAAAGAGTTCGTGGCAGAGCCCATGGGGGAGAAGTCTGTGATGGCTCTCGCGGGCATCGGAGAGGTTCTTGGCAAAAGACTGGAGGAAAAGGGCTTTGACAAGGTGATGTAAAGTTGATTGCTTCATATTGTTATGCATTACAAACATACAGTATCATATTAACACACAATATAAAATGCAGTGTACAGGCTACATATCTTCCCGGCGATGATCTTTGTTTGCGGTAATTTTACTAAACTAATGATTTATGGTTGTTAAATTGCCACATGTAGCGCCTCATAAAATGCATTTTTTTTGGGTCATAGTAACATTAAGTGCTCTACTCTATCAAAAGTGAAAGGAAAATTCTACAAATTTATGTCAAGGTGTAAAATTCCAATAAAATAAAAGTCTCTTATGCAAAAGTATCCAGACCCCATGTTTCACTGGGTTAACTGTGTCACCGGTGTCCCTCAGGCACCAAGCAATAACAAACTGCCACGTAAAATAACATCAAGCTTTCAAAAATCTGTTCTCAATAAATGCTGTTAACTCATTCTGCGACTACAAGCTGATCAATACCATGGAGTTCTGAAACATCTACACATCTGTGCTGTTTGTTTCTGATCAAAGCTTAATGAACGACAGCTCTTTATAGGTGACTACTGGGGGATTAATCAAGGAAATCCTTAAATTCTTGCATCCATTTTCCTGCTGTGCTCATCTCTTTTCCCCTCTCCTCTCCTCTCCACCACAGGCCTATGTTGTCCTTGGGCAGTTTCTGGTGCTAAAGAAAGACGAGGAGCTTTTCCGGGACTGGCTGAAGGACACTTGCGGGGCGAATGTCAAACAGCAAGGTGACTGCTACGGTTGTCTTCGAGAATGGTGTGACTCCTTCCTATAAAGCAGTTCTCTGCTTCTGTATTTTTTTTTTTCTACTTTTGAACTCCCAAATGTACATTACCTCTTAAGTGATCTTGAATCAGCTCAGCTACACCGCATATAAACTGACACTGTACACAGTAATAGGGTTTAACAACGTCAGCTTGTTTTGAAGTGTGCTTAAAACTGTTGCAGTAAAATTCTGAAAACAGTCAAACAGCCAAAACAGTCCCAGACAGAATTCACTCCCTGTGCCCTTCTCATGATCTTCGACAGGTGCGGATAGATTGTTAACATCGACTATTTCCCCCCCAAACCCAGACACTAAAAACTCTACATTTTGAGTGATATCGCCATGAGATTAACTTTGAGGAGCAATGCATGTAAAACCGACTTCATGGACGGTGTAAGACTACCTGAGGTTTCCGTGGATACCGGCACGTTTCTTTGTGCAGAACGGTTAGATTTGCTATAAACAGGTGGGTTGGGTTGGGTAATCTCAAACAACAATGCTTTGAAATCCAGAAAGTCTGTCGCCTACTTACTTTCAGTAGAGCGGCTTCAGAGAAGCTCTTGACGACATGACACATTTAAATCGTTTGTCTAGTTTCTAGCTTTGGGAGACTGCTGGTCATGTTCACAACACTCAACTTGTCCAAGATCATTGGAATAACGCTCGTGATTTCTGTTTTGGATTGGACTTTCCTTTTATAGATAATTCATTGTTCTAGTTCTTCACTGGGTATATCACTCTGTGATGCTCACTAATGCTGGCTTGTTCTACAGTTAAACATTTTAGCCTCACAGAAGCATTTTGATGTGTTTTAGTTCAGCACATATTTCTTTCTGTGAAAGGTGACAATTTATCAGTACAGTCCAAAAGACAATATTACTATTTGTACTCATTATCAACTCTTGGACTGTTCACCTGTTTGTCTCTTTCATTTAAAGCCAATGGGAAGTTGATGTAAAATGGTATTTTTATATCACACTTTAGTATCATGTTAGCAGTAGTCTAAGGCTGGAGTGACAAAAGTCCACTGACCATATTGAAACCTTTCCTTGTAGAGCTGGATCACATGTGTGAAATGTTAGGGGGCTTGTATAGGACGGGACTGATCCGATACGCTGTATGAAAACAAAACCTCACGCAGGTGCTGAGATTTAAAAGAGTCTGGACATTTAGATACTTAGTTCTACAGAAGGAGGAGTAGCACGGCCAAACTCACACAGTTGGCCTTGGCTTGTTTGACCCAGAATGCAAAAGAATACAAATAAAGACTTGGATGCAGCATAGTCACTGTCCAAAATGTGCTGCTGAGTGTAGCCGTTACATCTAAAGCATGTCACATGTCTAGCAGGAGAGCTAGATAATACAGACCGCTTTGCTTGACACAGAAAAAACATGCTTTTGCACCTGCTGAAGTGCTGAGGGGCGACAATTACAATCCAGTGGATAGAACGGGCATTCCCATTTAGCTCAGAACCAGTGAATGGTTGTTTGGTTGGCGTACTTAAAATGGCTGCCATAAGATTTTTAATAACGTAAGGGAAATGTGTATTGCTTTATGATTTCAGTGACACTAGTGGAGAATTTTGTTTAAGTCTCATACATTATCCACATGAAACGATGCTCTTTCCCATGAAAACATTATAAAATTTTTGTGGCAGCCATCTTACGCATACTAATGACCACAAGTACCCTTTTGTCCATTGTAATTTATTTGTTGTACTCTTTTATTGTGTTATAGAGGATGTATATGCACCTGAAATACGACATTTCTGAGACGACCTTAAGTAGACTTGTCCCAAAGCAAAAAGCAAGTGACAGGAATGAATGATAAACCCATCCAGTCCTGGATTTTACTTCACTCCGTATAGAGACACGCCTTCTTCCTTCCACCCCTGAAGTAAAACCCTCCCACACAATTTGAAGTAAACCACAGATCTGAGTTTCTAATGGCTTTAAATGAAAACAGAATACAATGTTCTGTGTGTTTTAGACTCTGTCAAGCCTAAATTAGTCAAGTGTTCATACATTTCTTGATGTTTAATCTGTAGTAGCTCAGTATTTAATATTTTCTAAACGTGAGATGCCTTAATGCATGTTAGTTTTAACCGAATTTTAGTCAAATGAACCTCGAGTTGTTGAGTAGTGCATGCATGTGTCCAGGCTGGTTCCCCAATGTCACATAATCTTCCATACAAATTTGATGCTTGCACCCACAAGTAAGTTTTTAAAAATAAGATACAAGAAGTCTGTAACGGCTCCGAGAGATGCTCCTTGTTGAAACACTGGCTGATCTGTTCGTGTTTGACTGTGAAGGCGTTTTGGTTTTTATATATTGCTGTTATTAAAGCTATGAAGGACAAGTGTCAGATTTGGACTGATTTCTTTCTTTTTCACATGTTCATTAAAAGGTTCATTTTTTTTATGAAATAAAGTCAAATGAAATGGAAACTTTTGGTGACAGGAGCTTTTATTTCAATGCATGATGTTCCATGGTTGCTTTTTAGCCAAAGCTCTGAGTTTGATTTTTGCAAGAAATCTGAAATACAGTGGTCAGCTTTTGAAACGGTCTCTAGAGCAGAGGTTTCCCAACTTGTTTTATATGCCAAGGACGCCCCTAAATAGACGCACATTAGGCCCTGAACCCCCATTTGACGTGATTTTGTCTGAGGGACCTCTGTTTGAAAAGATTTTTGTTGGTGGATATGATTTGGTACAGAATTAAACTGTTCTACTGGTGGGGAAATAACCAGGGAGAGAGTGAAGCCTCTAATCAAAACAGACGCTCCGGTGTCATTCTCTCTTATTCCTATCTTCAAACAAATGAAATGACAGTGAAATTAGACTATTCCTCCGCTGGCGCCTGTTTGTTCTGTGGGAACCGCTGCTCCAGAGTGCCGCTTGAATTTGTTAAAATGACAATGTACACCTGTCTGTGAAAGCACAGTGTAACAGCTGCTTTTATTCTTGCCTGAAAGAAATAGAAAACTGTTAATGGTGACAGACTCATAATCACCCAATAGCTGATTTTGCTTAAATGGCTTAGATTCGTTATATTTCCATAACCGCTGGAATGTTTTGGGTCTGTGTGCTATTGAACTATAAAATCTGGATCAAACAGTGACCAAATGCTCAGATTTGTTGCTTAAGTTTCACAGTAGCACCTATACACACACGCACGCACACACACACACACACGCACGCACGCACACACTCTGAGATGTTAAAATGTAACAGAACCTTGAAAGAAAGATTATACTCCACTCATAACCAGCTGTTGTCCTCGCCGGATACAGGTAACTGCCAGAAGAGAGGAAACACCTCGGTAAAGGACGAATACAAAATATACTGAAAACAGGTTTAGCTTTACTCAGCTCCCTGAAGGACATGAATGGAAATAAAACAATGCCGTTCTGCAGGATCACCTCTAGTATTAAGCATTTCTATCCTGATGGAAGATGTTCCCTCCATCTGTAGGGCACAAGTGGTTATGAAATGGGTTTTAAAGGGCGTGGAAACGATGTCAAGTACAATGCCGACCCCACAGAGCGATCTGAGGAGCGTGAAAGCAAAGTAAATATGGCAAATATGTCTTCAGTTGCCAGATCTGAACCGTATGGGCTGCTTATTGGAGTGACAGCGACTTCTTATCGGAGCGGCATCTGACAGCGTTTTAGCACCACCATAATCCAAACACCTAACGGAGGGATTTCTTGTTTAAGACTGTCACAGCATCCCCGTTAGAGTTTCAGACGCTTGCAGAATCTCGCTGAAGCGGTTGTTGTGTCTTGCGGGGTGAACAGCGAGCCTTGAAGACACTTGACGTCGGTGTTTCCCTTTTGGCAGTTACCTGTAACGCATTTGAGCATGAGATGTACATGGTTGTTTTCGGTCTTGATAGCGATAATCAATGACTCTTTATTGGTAATGGTCAGGTTTTGTCAAGAATTCCCATATATGCTTTTATTCCTCCCCCTTCTAACATCAAGACAGACACTAGCAGTTGTGAAATTTAGCTCAAGACATTTTGTAGTCGAGTATGTACTGTACATCGGCAGCTTTTATGCAAGGGTTACTATTGTACATTGATGTGTTATTTAGATTCGAAGTACATGTACACACTGTACATACATGTACACACTGTACAGTCGTACTTTCATCACAACAATCCCTGATTTGCTCTCAAAGGAGAGCGCAGAAGAACTTCTTCTCCCTGAAGGGGTTCTCTGAGGTGGGCACCGGGGTGATGAGGGGGTCGTCGCAGGCGTGTGCGTCGCAGTACGCCATCAGGTCGGCTGCCGCCTTCGACACCTGGAGATGAGGGCGAGGAGGGTCACATTCAGCGGGGAGCACGAACACCATACTGTGACAACTGAGCCAGAAGTAAGCTTTCCGTCTTTTGTCCAAAGGAAGGTCAATAACCAAAGTAAACAGACTGAGCTTTGATTCTGTTAATCTACAGAAAGAAGAAGTCCTGCTCGAGTGTGATGTGAACAGACAGCTGCTTTGGAGGGACAGTTAGATTCAAACTGATACTAGAGAAAATACTAGAAAACTTTATTTGCCACCTAAAAAGACTTTAAAAAGATTAAAGACTTCTCCAGTGGGAAACCTTTTGGGTAGTCAGTTTAAAAGCTACAACTTGCCCTCTTAATGAAGAGACCAGTTATTCTCCTATGTGTTCTTGCATACTGGAGGTCTGTATAGTCTATATCTATAACAGGTATCTGGCTGTTAAATGATGCTTTATGTCCCTCTCTCCTCCTCTCTCTTGTTTGTGCAGATCTATGTACCGACTTTTCTATATGTCATGTAATTTCCCACATGGAGGTAAAGCTGTTGTTTATTTAAACGCTGGCTTTACTGACTAATCTGTACGACCCCGATGAAGACCATTTGTTTGATGTGTTGGTCATTTTTAATTGTCTTGCAGACAGAGCCTTGGTTTTCTTTTGGATCCAGTGTTGTCTAGTATCAGTTTGGCACTGCAGGCCTCAAGCCTCATGCCAGACTACATTCATTTACAAAGGAGATTAATGCTGAAAAATGTTAGTCTAAAACTAGGTTTAACGCTTATCTGTGACCACGCACGCCATTAGATAGGTGTTCACATGAGGGGAGCTAACATCCATGAACTCTGACAGGATCATGAAACTTTCCTGGGCCAGGTGAATGCTCTTGTGGGCTTTGATCGATACATCTGACCTGGGCCTGTGGGTGTTTGGATTTAAGGTCCCTCACCAGGTCACATGACTAGATTGGACATTTATATCCTACAGGGCAGATTTTACAGACGGTCTGCAGGTGTAATCTAATCAGGCTCAGATGTGGGAAGTTTTCTCAACATTTGCTCAACATCAGTCATTAGTTATCAGTCATTAAGTCATTAAAATGAGAAAAGTGAAACCGATCAAATGTTTCTGTACCAAAACTAGGAAAAATGTGAATTTTGAATGTCTAGAAACAATCTTATCAGATAAGATAAGATGGAACTTTATTGATCCATGTGGGGAAATTGGATCATTGCAGCAGCAAAGGTAATAGGATACAGCAGCGGAAAAAAATAGAATATAAGCAACAAAAATAGAAAGGTGAGTATTTCAGCACTGGTTAAGTAGACTGTGAGTGGAAAGTATGGGGACACGTATGGATTACATGAAAAATCGGCTTTACTTCCATTCTTATAATTGCTTAGAGTTGTTAGGTACTTAAATATGAAATATGTGAATATCTAAACATAAAAAACAGCAATATGTACAGTATACATTATGAAGTAGTGGAACCGAGTGTCAGCCTATATTCAGTATGTAATAATGAGAGGTTATGTGACTTTACAGCAGTATACATGATGTGCAAATGTGCATTATATTCACATTAACCAGTCTACAGAAGGCCCTGCATATGCATAGTTTTTATTATTTTCAGATTAATCAGAATCCTAATGTACCACATTTAATCCTGGAATACCTCTAATGTTCCTTTATGTAGTCCAGTTGATTTAATCGAGAACTATATATTTTTAAATGACGTCTATAAAAGCTGATTGAAGTTAGTAGAAGTCCACCTTAAAGGGCCAGATCCAGGATTTGGCTTAATCCATGTCTGAGAAACCAGCTGTATGGATTCAAGTGGATGGAGCTCAGTAGGTTGCAGCTGTCATACACATACAGCTCTACTTTGTCACAGTGAAGCCGCCTGCTGCTCCTCTAAAGTTTAACACAGGGTTTTCTTCTCATCTTACAGGAAACATGTATGTATGTATGCTGAAATGTCTTGTCTGTCCCTCTGTATGTGAATTGTCCTGTGGTTGTCAACTAAGAGAAGCAGACTCTCTTGGTGGAAATGACACACACAGCAGTATTTCAGAGCTGAGAAGAAAGCACCTCTTTCTCTATGCTGAGAGTTCGCAAATAGAAAGGTAAAGGCAGTGAACACAGCTGCGGGTTCAGACTTTCGCTTACACCCGTTTGGGGCAAAACTTTCAACCCAAAGCTGGTATTTATTTCCATAAAGTTTTGTTTTGCCTCTGAGCCGCCAGAGGTTGCAGCAGCTGAAAATATAGTCCCTGTAAATGAATAAAATATGAAAAAATAAATAAAACATGATAGTGTTATGAAGTACTGTTTGATACTTTCATCCTCTGCTTCTGCTTTGCTGGATCTTGCTTTTCAAACCAAGAGGCAATCTGCCTCCGCAAGTTGTTACGATGCCATTAGAAACATGGTGGAAGCCAAAAATATTTGGAAAGTATCCAACAGCAGACATAGCCTGGACCTGAAGTGTATTTGAGAAAGTCACCAGTGCTTTTCTCCCTCTGCAGCCCAGTGCTGGTGAGGACATTTTGCCAAAAGCAAACAGCAGTTCTGTCCTTTAGGTCTGACCTCTGCTCACTCAGCAGCGTCAGGCTGGAGACCGAGCAACTGCAAAATAAAGTAGATTTTTGCTAAATGCCAACTGGTTAATAGGACTCATGAATAATAATTAGTGAGATGTAACTGACCTATTGCAACATGGGAACGCGTCACAGGAGAGGCCTCATGACTATAGTAAAGATATCCCTGTTGGACAATTGTAGTTGGAAAAAAGGCTTTTTGGAAGTGTGACTGTAACTTGAGGTATAATATTACTCTATACAATAACATAATTCATATTTAGAAACTTTGCCAATAAGCGAACCATTCACAGCTTTTATATACACTGAAAGCTAAGTTTTAGCTGCTGTCTAGACAACATTTCTAGTTGCACAGACATATTTTGATGTGTAGCCTTTTGACCAAGAGCCCCATCAGTCAGCCTGAGGTTGAAAAACGTTCTTCTAATCCACAGTTTTGTTTTTGGCGATCCAGTCACTGCTGTGTTTACATCTGGATAATATCTGTGATGGATTATGGCTTTGTTATAGCATGGTTCCTGTCTGAATCTGAAGCGCTCAGCCTGTCTTACCTTTATCCTGCAGAAACTGGCTTCTATCTTCAGCTGCTCCACCAGCTTCCTGGCTTGTCCGACGCTCATGGTGCTATTCACTGGGGTGTCTCCTTTCATCCTACACCCATGGGTGACAGGCAAATTCACAAATACAGTAACATTTAAAAGCAGTGCCTTCGTATTGGATGCAAACCCATTCAAGATTTCTGTATTTTTTATAAATCAACACCGTTAAATTCTTCTCTCTACACAACCCAGTCCCCAAGGGAGAACTGGTCCACTTCTCTTTTCCACAGAAATACAAGACTTCACTTTGGCAAAATGAGAAAATGTGGTTCAGAGGAGATGAAAATGTATAAATTATTTTTGTAGGTTGTATTTTGAGTTAGGATTTTAATGGAAATGTAATGTCGACATTCACTATTCATAGGGTTTATGTTTCTAGGTGCTTGATGATATGAGCTGTCTGTGCATTACTGGACAAGTTCAGTTCATGAGGCAAAGTTTTATCTTTAAAAAAAAGCATCACACCATTATATGATGTACAATATGCTCAAAATGCTCAATATATGTGTAATTGATAGCATTTCCAGCCAAATAGTTGTCAGTTTTTGCTGCAAAGCAAACATCGACCCAGCCAATCTCCAATGTTACAGTATAAATATCAATCAATATTTTGTCATAGAATAAGGACGGCTGCTGTATTAAGTCATTTTCAAGGGCCCAAACAAAAAAAACATATTTTCAAATGCAAAGTAAACCTATAAACTGGGCCAAAAGCCCACATATATTCTCCATGGCCCACACAGATTCCCCCACTATAAGCAAGAAATCACAGAAATATCAGATTTAGAACAAATACAGGCACAATTATTTAAAAAATAATGAATAAATACACATACGCTTCTATATAAACAAATGTATATCAGATAGAGAGGGGATAAAGAAAGAAGGATTGTCAACAAGGAAAAGAGGCAGACCCAGGAAAGGACCGAATCTGTTTGAACCATTCTGGACCTCTCCCCATTTTCTCATCCTTCTCGCTCCATAAACCCCCCTTTTTTCTTTTATCTCCTTACCCGTATTGTATTCCTCTTCAGGTGCAATCTTCCCCCCTCTTCTCTCTGTGCTTCTTTTTTTTCTCTCCCTCTATCAGTTTGTGTTGGTGATATATCAGTGTAGCTGGACCCCACCCCTCACAGACAACAGCCTTGATGGCACCCTGCTCTGTACAGTCCAGTGCACTGCAATTCTGCTACAATGAGCAGCAGATCTGTGGTACATGGATGGGCTCGCCCCCTCGGCAGAGAGTGGTACCTGCCAGAAGAGGGGAGGGGAAGCCATTGGTGACAACATTGTCTTATGAGGGCGGATTGTACCACATCCTTACTGGGAAACTGGGGGCAGGAAAGTGGAATCTTTCAGGTTTCAATCACTGATTTTGGAGGAAGATGATTATGTTGTGTGGCATTGTTTTTTTTTGTGGCATTAAGACTGCATACAGTTTGGGAAGTGTAACTATAATAAGCAGAATCATATGCTGTTTATGACCCTCCATGCATTTGTGATGCCCACCCTCTCTCCTCTGTTGCTATGGGGACTGCTGCAGTCTGGTTTGGTAGTTTACATCATGAGTGAACTCTTCTATTCAGACAATATCTTTAAATATAGGTAGGCTAATATGTGTAATTCCCGAATGCCATTATTATTGTGGTAAACAAAGAAGTGTCTAAGGGGAATTAATGCATGTCTGTTTGTTTTATTGGCCGGTAGTTGGCTTTACTAGCGCCTCGCATGATGCGCTCAGACCACAGAGACCAAAGAGCCTTTAGAGGAAAGAGCTCGCTCAGCACCAAATCGCATTTATTGTCTAAAAACTCGAGGAATCATGGGAAAGTCGCGGGGAAGAGACGCTCAGCCTGTCTACATCTCGACAACAGAAATTCAGAATACATTATGCTTGTTTTTCCTTCTGTTTCCTAATGCAGAGCTTCTCTTTCGCAACGCACACTGATTTTATCAAACGTTATTCAGCAGTTACGTAGAGAAAAGTGTTATTTCGTGGCGACATGGCCACTCAGCCGACGCCATCTTTGCTAGGCTAGTGTTCCGGCGTTAATGGCGTCATGCCGTCCCTCGTATCATAATCCGCTGGTGGCGTATCTTCTTCTTTTTCGATTATCTCTGATTTACAGAAAATGTGCTTCGGTTTGCGCGTTTCCTTTTTAAAATGTCCTTTGTGTTTGCCGTAAGTGCATTGCTGGGGATGGGATGACTATCACTACTGTCATTACAGCTAGAAATCACTTTAATTAGATGTAACGGTCTGATTCAAACCCCCCATTTTAATCTTTACATCCTAGATGTTAGACATTAGCCTACTTTGAAACGATAATTCACGTGAGAAAAGTTGGTTATGTATTTGTTTAATTTTGTCCTGTGACTTTACTGACTCATTGTTATCATACCTTGGTCGTGTGTTTTTTTTTTAAGTTTTTTTTTAGCCCCATCCCTTTCTAATTAGGCTACTTCTCTTTTTTCCAGCATTACATCTATTCATTCTATTGTATTGTAATGTAACTACGCCTTTTATAACTGTTTGTTGTTCAAATTCTTGCCAAGTCAATTCGCAAATTGCTTTATAGTTGCCACAGATTCTGTGACAACTTGAAAGCACAGGACAGTAGAGTAGTTGTGCGCA
>OMOV01015612.1:0-10964 GCA_900312565.1 Beryx splendens
CCGTGTTCCCTCCATCTCTGAAACCCAACCACCTACCTCCCACCCGCCCCCCCCCCCCCCATCCACCTCAGCGCTCCCCCCAAAGCCCCCCGATCCCAACCCCAAAACCGCAATTTGTCTTGCTGCAGAGATTGATGAGGATAGCTTGGCAGGGCCGGCGCTATCATACTTAGGCCGAGTTTGGAAGTGGAGAGGGAGCGAGGCCGCTGACTGTATGGGCCATCCGTCATGCCCTATGTACACAGTCGGTCAGGTCATCCACGCAAAGCCCCCAGGGCCTTGTAACTCACCGGAGCCTGTGGATGGGGTCCCTCTTTAACCGATGAATAGCTGGGGAATGGAGAAAGAGAGAAAGAACTTGCACACAGAAGCACAGCCTGTTCTCCTGACCAGGGGTTCATACATTTAGATATGCAGTCAGCAGGAATAAGACGTTGCTGCGAAAGACAAATGAGACTGTGTTATAGATGGAGGGTAGATCAGTGGAAGATGGAGTGAGGTCACGACTCTCTGATGCAGTAGGTGGTGGAACGACCCAGCGGGAGTCTTTGGTTTAGTTATTCTAACTGCACGGTGTGTGCCTTGTGTGTGTGTTTCTGTGTGTGTGTGTGTGTCTGCGTCCGTGTGTGTGTGTGTGTGTGTGTGTACTGGCATGTCTGTGTGTATGCTCTACGAAAATGTGTGTGTCATGATGAAGATATTTCAGGATAGTTATTTTTGGCAAAAAACCCATTCCTTCTGCTACAGTGCTTCCATTGCAAAGTTGATTTCAAAAATGCGTTTGCCAATGAGTCGTTCTCCTTGACATCCTGAAATGGAAAATGTCACAATTTCACCTCTAGACTTGATTTTAGTGTAGGGTTCCTAAATCTGATTACTTGGCTGAATGTACAAAAAAAAGAAAAGAATACATTTCTTACTTCCTGTTGCACAGGTCTGATCTCAGTGACAATCTAACCATTGGAGGAAAAAAAAACAGATTCCATGTGTTTTCTCTGTGTTCAGACAGTCAAATGAATATCAGATTTGCGCTATAAAGTAGACCTTCTGTGTCTGCATAACTCCAGCACATCTCTCCAACCTTTTATGCACTACAGGATTTCCTATAGGGGAAGAATACAGAAGAAGTCTATTTAGAATTCATACTACATCTCTGTTGGGTGGACACACTCCATAAAGAAACAGCTGCTGTCTAGCTTACAGCGAGTGCTGCTGGGACAGTGATATAGAGACTTGAGTTCTCCTGCATAACCGGACAGAGCTGCCATGACCCCGGGGTCAAGGGCAGAAAAAAAGGAGGCAAAAAACAAAGTGGATTACGATAAAGTCATTTGTTCCATGTCAGAGTGAGTTCCAGGTCCAGGAGAGAAAGAAAGGATGTAGAAATTTGCACAGCAAAGAAGAGTCAGTGAATAGGAGCAGCCAATGGCCTTCAGGCAGTTTGGTTCTCAGTCAGATTTTCTGACTTGATGTCATGCAATGCTTGTCAAGAGCAACATCTGCTGAAAAGATGCTTGAGTGATGGTCAAAAATGTGCTGGCGCAAACACTGACAGCATACACTCAGACACATACACGACCCTGGATGGTAAAAACTTTACTTATTTCTTTAGATCACACAGTGTCTTTCTTGTACTAGCATACGACAGAAAATGCTATGGTCATTATGGCCATTATGGGTCAGTCTCAGTTCACGTTGCTCCATAGAATATTACCACAGAGTAGGAGAGTGGACTCCCAAAGGGTACTGCAGAGTTCCCCAACTCTTCCCCTAATAACATGCAGATGGGCCTCTCTAATGCCTGTTTACATATCTGCGGCATAGTTCATGACTAGAGTAAGCAAAGCCCTAATTATTTTACCCGGCGACGGGACCAATAAAATCAACTTCCCCTTCTCGTTATGGGTGTTTAAGTGTATCCTTTGATGGCAGGGCTTTGTTTATTTTTGGAAGAGTTGCGTAGCCGAGAGGAAAGCAAATAGAAGTAATGACACAGAGACGCTGACAAATGGGGGCCCTGGTGATGGATTCATTTCCTCAGTGATGCCTGGGAGGCTAGACTACGTGAGCGAAGGCGATTCAACATGATGGGCAACATCACACACTACCTGAATGTCTCACACCGGCTTTAGGATTGATATGTGCCACCTACGGACTATTCTTACTCTTGACAATGTATGAGTGAAACATCAACTCATACTTGATGTTTCACTGACTGGAAACCAACTTGCCTTTTATGTAGTATAATAACTTGTGTCTTTTTTTTTTCCAGAATGCTTTGGAGAATCATCCTCCCAGTCCTATTGGCTGGGGTGCTCTGCATTACTGCAGAGACCAGGAAGCTCCGCCCCCAGGGTTCCATCCCATCCCCGTACAAGACCAAAGGGAACCTGTCCTCAGAACGTCACCACCGGCTATTGCCACGGAAACCAGAGGTGCTATCTTCTAGCCGGGAGGCCCTAGTGGTGACGGAGCGCCGCTACCTCCGCAGGGACTGGTGCAAGACCCAGCCCCTCCGTCAGACAGTCAGTGAGGAGGGCTGCCGCAGCCGCACTGTGGTCAACCGCTTTTGCTATGGCCAGTGCAACTCCTTCTACATCCCCCGCCATATGGGCCCCAGCTTGGGCCAAGGCCAAAATCGAGGCCCAGTCTCCGGCTCTGGAAGGAGAAGCCACAACAAGGCCCAGGAGCCATTCCAGTCCTGTTCCTTCTGCAGGCCGCACCGCGTCACACAGCTCACAGTGCAGCTGGACTGTCCAGGCCTGCAGCCCCCGTTCAGACACCGTAAGGTGCAGAGGGTCAAACAGTGCCGATGTATGTCTGTGGATGTGAGCAACAATGGGAAACTGTGAGGAGGATTTTTTATGTTGAACTGATATAAAATCACATCATATGAGCGTTAACATGAACATGGACAGAGATCCACAAATTTCTTCTCTGAGGAGCGATTGGCCTCCAGCTAAACTATCCTGCATCATGACGGCTGGACCCACAAAAACGACTTCTGAGAGATGGGACCGGCATCATCGAACAATGGCTCAGCCTTGACTTGACTGATATCAGAGACTGGCGGCTATGGTGGCTGGTTGTAGACTTTTAACTTGACAAATGACAACAGACGCTGTTGAAAGACACTGGTCAGAGTGGATATGTAACAGACACTGATGATGAAGCAGGCAATCTTTGACAAGCTCAGTTTTTCCTCCTGCTTCTTTCTAAGAAGTTAATTAGTGTTTCATAGTTTCATTTTACAAGATATGATTACCTGACTATGTGTAAGTTTCTGGGTGTCTCCAGATTCCTTTGTTTCCTTTGTGATAAAGGAGTTATCCAAGAGTCATGCTAAATATTTTATTGCCATAAACATAGCGGATTTCTGCTGGGAGGGACCATACGAAAAAGGCAATCCCTTAAACAGAGAGGGTCCCCAAAAAACAAATAGTGAACTCCTTAGAAGTATTCTGTGTAATAAGAGATGTTTTTCTAGTGGATCTAATTAGACAGTTCACGTAGCCAGTAAGGTTTTAATCTGAAGGAGAGACTGTGTTGAAATTGCCTATGGTTTAACATTGTGACTTTTATCCTGTAACTTTTCCTTAATGTCTATGGTGTCAACCTGTGATGTGTAATTTGATGTCAAGGAAAAGCTTTATAGAAAAAATTTGCAACACAGCCAGAGCGAGTGGCATCTATCTGCTTGGGCACAAAATTGGCCATATACATTTGCCACAAATATACTAGCCAGTAAATAATTATATTGCATTATGTGTAATGGAGGTGCAATGCAATATATATATTTTATGTATGTGTGTAAGAATGTACTGTATGTCAAAAGTATATTAAATCTATTTCATATAAAACAACAGTGGTGTTTAAAGTGCATGCAGTTCTGTACCAATGAAAGTATAATATGATGGTTGAAAAGCTGATATAAAAAACAACAAAGAAACAACAGCAACAGCAGAATTGCTATTAACATTTTATGTAAGTCCTCTCATTCAATAAATATATATTTTCATGGTCAAGGGTATTCAATCAAAAACACATTGTTGGTATTGCACATGAGGGTCACATCATATTGCTCCAACAGGATAATGGGCAGCTGAGATCACATTCACACACAATAGGAAAGGCAACACTAATTGCATAATATTTTGCATAAAACATAAAAAGTACGACAATACTGAAGTATAAAAGAATAGTAAGTCTCTCTCAGATCACACTGTTTAAATGCATGGTACTTTTGGACGAAAAGCATAATGAACCAAATTGAAGACGATAAACAGTAGCTTTAATTATAACACTGTGAATGTCACCCTCTTGATGGAACTATATGGTGATTTCAGCTAAAGTAAATGTGTCATGTTTCAGCCTAAGTGAGACTAGTTTGGCTACACTAGACTGATGATATGTTTGAAAAGTAAGCTCTTTTCTGCAACGCTCCTTCAACTTCAACTTCACTGTGCTTTAAGGCACTTGCTGTCTGGCAGGTGATCTATACCTATATAAATGTATAAACTCTTGTGCTTTTCTTCGTGGGGGGAGACGGAGGTGTACAAAGGAAGTGTATAGCTGTTCATCTTTATCTTGTAAACGAGGCTTTGAAATTGCAATAAAAAGGGAAATAGGCTACATATGGCTTAGAAAATACTGACAAAAGGCTGGATATGACTACAAATTTCAAGCTGTAAAGCATTTTCTGGCAAATGTCTAAAGCAAATCATACCAAATAGTGCTTGTGAATGTTAATACTTTTTCATCACACTTTAAATACAATATCCACTTTGGACCCACTCACCAACAACAGCTCTAAATCAATTAAAACAAACACTAAAAGCAAAAAATGTTGTAAAAATGACATATGAGCCACGTCAGATTGTACTAACAGCGTTTGTGCAATATGCTTGGTGATGATAATTTTTCATTCTCTGCTTCAGATCTTCTGACCCAGCTTAGCTTTCTGCGGAGTAAAGAACAGGGTGTGTGTTATTTACAGCACTGGCAGTCATCTTAACATGTTAGCAGACAGCCAGGAGTTTTGTCTCTCTAACACACTGACAGGTGTTAGCATGGAATGGAGTCAGTCAGGTGAGGAAAGGATTTGCAGCGATAGAAGAAAAAACAAAGGAGAGGCACAAGTGAAAAGAAGTAGAAATAAAAGGAAGGATAAGCAGAGATGGGTGTGCAGGGGAGGGACATAAATGGAAAAAGAAGACTAAAGACGTACTATTCCAGTTGCGTGTTTAGGTTTGACGTTGTAGGAGGCTTTCTCCCTGGCCTGCTTGAAGCACTCCTCTGCCATTTTGACCCTGGAAAAAGACCAGTACTAACCATTAGTCATCCTACACACGGACAGGTACTTAGCAAGTACAAATACTAGGATGCACACATGAACGCATGAACACATGCACACACACGCACACACACATACGCACACACACACACACACCACTGAAATCCAGTCTTTTACCATAAAATATGGCTATACACTACAAAAGAAATCCAACTGCTAGACTGTCCAGACTGGCCATGTGGTATTTGGACAGGAGAAACTTGGTTTGTCAGTTGGCCAGTCCTCCTACTTTGAAATGATTCGCCCTAGTTTACTACTGCATGGAGAGAGCCAGCAGTGTCACTAGTCATTTGTGCTTTACAAAGGCAAAATGATCAGCAAGTTGGCACTGACGGTGAGCACAAAATTTGACACATGTATCCTGCCTCAGCTCATTAACTGGATGTCATGTGTGTGCCAGTGCTGCGTGCTTGCTCCATGGAACGCAGGTGAGAATTAATATCTACAGTTCCACTGGAGTCTAATAGAAAAACCAGCAGAGGAAGAGAGAGAGAACTGGGATGTTGGCCTAAGACAAGGGCAAAGAGTTAATGCTTACAAATTTGTTTTTATTCTTTCCTACTGAATAAGCAAAGCTCATGACATTATGTCTGTCTTACAAATACATATCATGATTCAATCTTCATTTGGCATAATGGACCAATTTGCTTTTTGTTGACATATGCAATAGTATCTTTATATTCATCAAACCACTGGAAGCTAACTGGATCTCGCATGTGTTCTTTTCATTACTGGGGTGAGGAGAAAGATTCGGGTCATTTAAACTCTGTTCCCTCCATGAATTTGAATGAATCTGATAGGATCTTCAGTGAGCACGAGATGTACTCTAACTTATTAATGGGTTTGGGAACTCATGCCTGGGTAGAATTCCAAATGAAGGAACTTTTGCGCTTTTGGAATATTTTAAAGGACAGAAAGTGGTCTACCCTTCCCAAGGACACAGACTGTACAGATGAAAAAGCCCTGAAATATAGAAGAAGATGTCCTAGCAGGATTTGATATTAGGCCAGTAGGGTCATGTCTGGTGTCAGAGGAAGGAATCTTCCAACAAATATAAAGTCATATTCAACTGAAATAGGAAATGAAGGGATTTCGTCTCCCCGACATCTGCTCACCGTTCCTGTAACATCAGTTTGTTCTCCTTCTTCCACTGGTCTTTGAAATCAGTGGAAAACTCATGCCAAACAGAGAAGAAAGTGTTTGGAGAAACCTCCTTCTCTCCCGCTTTTGGCTTGACCGAGAAGAACACGCTCAACTCCAAGAAGCTGTGGACAGAGAACAAAAACATTACTTCAGGACCAAAATATTACAACAGGAGATTACAGAAACCTACACTGACTCGTTTGTGAAACCTGGCAGCTTTACGCAAATATGCTAAAAGTGAAAGTTAATCTTGGAATAATATACTTTTTTTCACAGACTTCTTAATGCTAATGTGCAAAAACACAAACTAAAGGTGACTGAGCATTTCAGAGCAAAACAGTAAACACAGAATGCATTCATTGCCACAAAGTTTGTGTATGTATGTGTGTATGTGTATGTGTAAATGCATACGTGCATGTGTAGAGTATGTGTACATGAACTTGCATTTGTATGTGTATGCAACGATGGCTTTTAGTTATTATGCTCCATGGTCCTGGAATCAGCTCCAGAGAGATGCAAACCTGGATCCCTTCATCCCTCTGGGTGATTTCAAAAGTCTGTTGCAGTCTTTAAAAGCTTTTTAGAAAGTTTGTATGTTTTACTTGAGATTGTATACTGTGTAATTTGTATATTTGTATGTGTTCCTTGTAATTTTATATTGTTGTTTTCTGTTGTGTTTTTGTAACATCTGTTTGCTGCTCTCTTGGCCGGGGCTCTCTTGCAAAAGAGATGAACATCTCAATGGGACTCACCTGGTTAAATAAACGAGAAATAAATAAAATAAAGTAAAAAAATGCATGAGTGCGTTTGTGGGTGTGCACACATACTGTGCATGTTGGAAAGAGAGGGGGAGACAAGAAGACATACAGCTGGAAGACAAAGACAAATCAAGACACAGGAGAGAGCGCGTCAGGCAGGAGAGGGCACAAGCGAAAGTGACAAATGTTGCGGCCGTTCGTGGCTGATCAATACAGCGGACAGGTTGGGGTCTCTTTGTTTGGAGTGTGCTATAGGAACACATTCCTAGCCAGTGTTAACAGAAGCCTGGAGCCAAGGCTGTCTACTCTTGCTCTGCTTAGATAAACAACACAGACACCGCACAGGGGGCCTCCCGTCTACCTAAGGCCCCGCATGACGACCTGCACCTACCATGTAACTGAAGTAACCTGGAGACCTAAATATTGACAAAGCAGCAAGATTATATTTCTTCACCGCAGAGAGAAAACATATCACATCAAACTGTATTGTATCGTATTATCCCGTGTTGTCACAGCTTAGACACCTGAGCAAAGGCATAAACCCGTGCAGTGGAATAAGAGAAAAAGCCCTCCTTTTTCCAGGGGAAGAGACGCCATGTGACAATTTTTCAAAGAACCGTCGCATAAAGAAGGCTCTTACATCTTTTGAGTGTCCGCCAGCTGCTTCTCCTGTGTCTCCAGCTCTGTTTTTGCTGCAAAGAAAAGGTAAATGAAGGTAAAGAGCAATGCACCAGATTAGAACATTTCTTACAGCAGAATCAGAATAGGTGTCTTTCACCCACGCTGCATACTATATATACAAGAGGATTCCACATGTCAGCATTACTTATACCAACAGTCATCTACAAGGTCAGTGGTGTGCCACCAGGTTATTGAGTGTTGGATTGTCTACTGTTACACAATTGACAAATGAGTACTGCAGATTGCTGGACAAGTGCTTCTTTGTGTAAGGTTACTTCGAATGGAGACAGATGACTGTGTGTTTGTGTGTGAATGCGTGTGCGCGTGCTTGCCTAGCTGTGTTTGTGTGTGAGTGAGAGAGAGAGAGAGAGAGAGAGAGGGGGGGGAGAGAGAGAGAGAGAGAGAGAGAGAGAGAGAGAGAGAGAGAGAGAGAGAGAGAGAGAAGAAAGAAAGAGAGCGGGATACTATGGTACACATTAGTAGACATTTCCAGCAGGCCACAACACTTATCTCGGTGGGTCATCAGGATCATTTTGACTGTGTTATAAATTATGATATAAGAGAACAGCAGTGAAATGTGACAGCCTCAGTCAGGAAAATGCCAGAAGCTATTCCTCAACAAATCTCTGAACCACGAGCCGATTTTCCACATTTTCTCTAAAATATCACAAAGTACACATCATTATGTCAATCCAGCTGAATTTTTTTTTTTTCGTTCCTTAT
Organism: Beryx splendens; assembly: GCA_900312565.1. NCBI lineage: Eukaryota > Metazoa > Chordata > Actinopteri > Beryciformes > Berycidae > Beryx > Beryx splendens. The sequence continues at coordinate 8,659 of OMOV01015612.1, forward strand.
TTTTGGAAAACCATATTGTTTACAGTAATAGTCGGACTCAAGAGTTTGCCGGTCCATATCTTCATATGATCACTGTGCTGTATAATGGTCAAAAGGCTATACGCTAAATTCTTTCTCAGGCGGCTTCTCTGTAGCCCCGAAGTCAATAATCTGTAAGCCATTGCTGCCTTAAACTGTCAAATGATCAGAAATGACCCATGGACTCTTTATGGCTTTCCGAGACAGGCATGACAGTAGACTGAAAAGGGAATCTTTCCTGGCACAGATCTCTATCCTGCTCTTATCCCGGGAATATCTGATTGCTACGTGTAATTGAAGCCAGAGCCACATCTATGGATCTCTGACAGATCTCATGGGACCATCTCTATCCTTTACTATGTCAGGGTGCTAAATCACTCTGGAGCCAACAATCTTCTCTCTCTCTGCCTATGGCCTATCAATAAATGATGACAGATCAGTAAATAAAATGGATGGGGCTTCCAGAGAGCATCTCAATATCAGGACCATGCTTTTTCCATGGACATGATCTACGATGTTCTTGTGAGGGATCTAAATTCAAGATCTAGAAATAATCAATATAACCTCTGACACTATTCAACAAACCTTTACCTGACAAGTTTGCCCACTGGCTGCAGAGGGCCTACTGATGAGACATCCTTAACAGACAGGGTTGTAGTTGGTAAAAAAAGGAGGGAGAGCATGGCATCAGCCATACTAATCTTTATGTCCATCAGAAACAGATTATCACATGGCCAGTGCTCTCTAGCTAGTCACAGAGGCTCCATCAAAGCCTTGCATGCATGAGAATTTGTGAAGCGAGCGGGGAAAATCGAGCTAGACCAAACAGCGGAGCTCCAACAAGTCCGCTCCCACTGTTATTCTGTGGTTAGTTTCATGGTCAGAAAATAAACAAAAGCGGTTGAAACTGTGGAGCCAGAAACTGTTTAACCCCAGGGTTTTTAGAAATTACAGAAATAACAAAAATAAGACATTTGGCTGTTGTTCTTTTTCACCACCGCAGTGGAGGCACCCCAAGAATTCTGTCTGGAGCCTTCTGAGTCACATGTCCACCTTACGGTGCTTACATTCTGCTCTCAGAGGAAAAACCTCGTCATTTGCATCAAAGCAAGAGCTCCCATATTTCTCTCAAAGAGAGAGAGAGTGGGAGAATGGAAGTGGGAGAGATGCTTTCATCTACAGACTTCCTTTAAAATGCAACTCCAGGACAGTGAGCGATACCGCGAAAGAACATATGCTATATATTATCCTCTCATTTGAATACAAAAGCAGTTGGGAAGAGGCCCGTGAGCTGGGTGCTTCAGAAAGATTGGTCACAGTCAACTGAATGCAGCCAGCCTCAAAGCCAGTGCAATACAAAGAATGACATTTGGCTTGTTATGTTAAAACAAGCATAACAAACTAAGTCTTACACCTTTGAAGTGGATCACAGTATATCAATATTGTTGTAGATGTCAGGTTATGGAGATAAAAGCATGGTTGTATGATGTCTGCTAGACGTGACAGATAAGCACTGCTACATTTTCTACGGACTTTGCAGGCCATACCAATGTATGTTGAATAAAATGATACATTTCATCACAAAGGCCTTTTTCAGTGAATGGTGAAGTATGGTGAAAATGTTACAGTTTAAATGACTGGTAGCCTACTTAAGAATTAGCAGCTAGGGATTAAAACACTGCAGAAATGCTGTCTTCAGCCTGGCCTAATGATGTCTGCTGAAGAGATCTGGGATGAAGGACAATAAGCAATAACAAGGTGGAGTGAAAACAACTATGGCATATGGCAGAGGAAGCACTCTGTAGGCAGATTCATCATCCGCCCTCGGTTCCACCGATAATACATCATCCCTGTTTTAACAGCCCTCTTACTAAACACCTCACTGTGAAGTGTTTATTTGCTTTCCCGATATGAGGGAAGGAGCGATGGAAAGAAACAGAGGGTGAACGACGCAGGCAAGGGGGTGCTTTCATTCCTCTGTCATTTCCCTGATGGAAAAAAAGGGAACCCTTGGAGGATATTAGGACAGCAAACTGAGGCAGCAACAAAAGTATTTTGAACTGCAGGAGCAAGGACAAATAGTTATAAAGGAAGATATGTGACAGAAGTCTGTAACAGAATCTACAGTGCTAAGAGGAGCTCATGTGCCTGATGAGTCAAAGTTTTACCACATTAGCACAGCATTATTCCAGCCTCTCGAGCACTCAGTTCTGTCCTCAGCAGTCAGTTTAACAAGCTGCACGATGGGTTCACGTTCGGCCATGGTGAATCCTCCTATGAGGCATAGA
>OMOV01015622.1:2285-13950 GCA_900312565.1 Beryx splendens
TTGGGGTGGGTGGTGCGGGCGGTGGTGCGTGCGTTTGCCGTTGTCCGCAAGTGAGTATACATAAGTGAAATAATTTGTTTCATGAGAAAAGAGATAGTGATAGAGTATTTAAAGCCATATCTAGGCTTAGTGATAGCACATTTCAGTTGCACTATAATAAGGGGTGTAATTAGAATTTATCAACGTAGCAATTGAGTTAATAATTTGTAGATAAAGGATTCATTTATAAATGGTTTCAAGATCTAGTAATTGCTAGAGCATTATAAATATTGCATTTGATTTTCCCCCCTGCAAACTTTAACACCAAGCTGCTATGAAGATTGTACAAATCACCTTACAACTTGTTCTGAATGCTGACAAACAAAACTTGCAAACTTCAAAAATAGTCCACCAAATATTTCATATTATATCCTGCATATTTTTACCATGCGGAGCAAAGTGATTAAGAATGTTGAATCTTAATTGGTGTGACCTATAAGGCCTTTTTGGGTGTGCTACCTTTTGCTCCTATATCTCTAAACACGTAGCAGAAATTACCATCCTACAGTCACATAATTGTTTTGCTTTCTGTCCCTATAAGGTCCAGACTGAATTAGACAAAAGAGCTTTCATGTACACTATACAATGAAACTCGGTGTGAAATGTTTTAAAAATGAATGAGCTGATGTCTCCTGTCCTGTTGACTCTGAGCTGATTATGACCAATCTTGAGGCAGATTCACTATGCTCTGTTTACCTATGTTTTAAATAGGCTTGGCCCTTGATGCCGATGGTCTACTCTAATGCCTTGGGAGTGTTTATCTTGCAAATTTTGATTTTATTCTTATTGTTTCTTTTAATGCAGCATTCTTGGCCAGGTCATCTTTGAAAGTTCACTGGTAAAAGAAACTTTCTTGAAACCTTACCTGAATTAATAAATTTTGATTAAACTAGTGCCTTTAGTCTCATGTTTTGTGGAAATCATATATGTAGCCTTATTTATGAACAACATGCAGACAAAAACACATTGTGAGACTGGAATCATTTAACATTTTGAGTAATTCATACCAATATCAGATGATGTACAGAAACATGCTTAAACAATATTACAACATTTACCAGAGCTGTATTCATGTTGTGTGTGTGTGTGTGTGCGTGCGTATGTGTGTGCGTGCATGCGTGCGTGCGTGCGTGCGTACGTGCGTATGTGTGTGTGTGTGTGTGTGTGTGTGTGAGACTGTCTGAAAGGAGTTCTAGTTCTAGCTCATATGTATGTGTTCTAGATATTAGCTATCATTGTTGCAGCAAGGCCTTGTCCCTCATATCTATTTGTCTTCTGATTTGTATTTCCTGCGTCATGGCACACAGATGAAGACAGCTTATCCAAAACCCTCAGTACCTCTGCTGAATTCCCAAAGAGAAAAGAGCAAGCTGTCTTATCTTGTTCCTGTTGCAGGATAGCCAGCTATAGCTAGTTTGCCGCTTGCCAAGAGAGGGTACATCGTTTCGGATGTCTCGTTATGATGTTAAACAAGGCAATATTTGAAGCCAACACTCGAAAACAAAGCACATAACTAAAAATGCTTACCGTACTAAAAATATTGAACTGTAACAAAAGAACAAAAAACACTTATTGATAGTGCACATTACAGTTAACAGGCAGTAAAATAGAAAATAAACAAAGTTTCTGTTCAAGAGAATACCATTAGCATGCAGTCGATAAATCATTTATTTGAATGATTTCTGATGACAATTGCAGCAGCATTGTCAGTAGCCTATCAACTTACAGGTTACTAATTGTTATTGCTCATTAACCTGAAATCTATAACCTCACATTAAGGACACAATATGTGTCCTTTAGATCCAAATTATAGAGGAAGGAAAACAGATCTTTTGTAAATAACTTGATCGTTTAATAAATGATTTGTTTACTTGTAGAGAAACTTAACTGACACAATAATGAGTGGATACTTTGCTCAGAAGGCAGTGATAATCCTAAATTACTCAATCATTTTGAAGTTCTTACCAGCTTGTTATTCTGAAACTATACTGTAGGGAGACATAATTAAAAATAAATTTAAAATAAAAGGATTGATTGTTTTAGTGTCATAATGTTGTAGGTTATTCAGATATTTACAGATCATTTTTATAAGGAAACAGTAAGTTAAGTAATTTTATTTAGTAATTTAATAATTTAGTACAGTTTTCAGAAAAATGTTTCACTACTTTACATGTAAGTAGTCAAGGTTAGTAAAGGTTAGTAAAAAATAAGTAGTAAAGGTTAATGAAACCTATTTTGTATGATACTGAAATTTGCTATGCTAAAGTTATGGTGCATTTTAAAGGAAATTAGCCCGCTATGAAAGAATAATTTATATATGTCTGCTGGGCCTACTGTTAACAAACCGACGAGCAACCCACCTTTGGCTGAATCAGATCTTATGTAGAGAACAGCCTGAACACTGTAGATCGTCTTTTGAAGCATTCTGATGTATGAGGGATGTAATCACACATTCTTGTTGATTGGATTCTATTTGGATTCTATTTCATCTATGCCAGCTAAGGGAGCCCTATGGTGTGGAGATGTATTATGGTGGAGATCTTCATGAGAGCCAGAGGCAGCAAAGGTTCCCAGGCTGGCATAGCAGGGTAGCTGTCTCTCCTATTGAAATGATATGCCATTATGATGTTGTTGTCAGACTATTTCAGAGTATGTAATAAACAATGAATGACCTGCTGCTCAATAGTTGTATTAAGTATTTCATTACCAAACTATGCTGCCTTACTATGCATGAAGGGATCCGTGTGCCAAAAACTGGAGAGTAAGACCAAGACAGCAAAGTCACTATTTAAAAAAAAAAAGAAGATAAAACAGCACATGTACTGTACCATGCAATACAACCAAAAAAACCACTATGGGTAACATGGTAAGAACAGTGTATCATTACGGTGGAAATGCAACCTGATTGCCACAACATCAAAGGAGGGGCAGAGGTCCAGGAGGAGAGAGTGGATCAGCAGTAATAGTGCCATCTGCACAGCTCCAGAGATATTCAAAGCAAAAAAATACATTTTCTAATTTTCCTTACTTTGTTCCATGGATTAAAGTTAACCAGGATGACTGCCAGTATATGGTAGACTATGTTACGACATATAATTGTTATTATAAATTATATAAGGGATAATTCATGCAGAGACCTCTCCTACTAATTTTCATAAAAGGCATTTTAAGCTGCAGTGTTCAAAGTTGCTTAATATGTGTGACATAGCTAACTGATATCCAGCGTTCATACACCCTGACATTCAGATGTACCCTGGCTCATTTTGCATCCTTGAGGCCAAGAACTCCTAACAATTCCTGATGCTTTACTGTTAACAAAACTATTATTACTTTATATAGAGTATAAGTAAGTTTAATACTTTTGTTTCACTCTGACTTCTCCAATGCCAATGTGTCCTCCCTCTCTGTTCAGGTTTTGATTTAAGGATTTTGTTTAATTAATGGATTGGATCGGTCTGGTAAGGAAATTTAACTGACAGATTTAGTTGCCTTTTGAGAACAGAAGACAGATCAGATATGCTGAGCCATATTGAGCCGTTATCAGACCTGTATAATTAGAATGGATTAGAACTGCATAATTAGTAATAAGGGTATGTAAGGGTTGCAAGGCTAGGCCTATATACAAGTACAGTTTACCTGCTGCCCGATCACCCCTTCATCATCTAAAATGTGTTCTTCTTTTGTGTCTTCTTTTAAGACTGATGTTTAGCTAATACTGTGAATATATTGTAAGAATTTCAAACGTCTGAAAAGTGAATAGTACATCACATTTGACAACCTTTTTTTTTAAGTGCCATCTTTCTGTCCTTGTGACATTGGACATTGTACAATATGGGATCACTTTATATGACCCAAACATGTCTGCAAAATTACCACATGAGAAAAGCTCTGAAAACATTACTGATCCAAATATATGAATACATGCACTGCATGTTTGTAGCGGTCCTGTGGTTGAATTTGATTTGAAAAATGCCCAAAAAAACTGACACTTTCTCTTTATAGAAATTATTGACAGGTGCTCTAGCACAAGCTACACCCAGAATAATCTGTTCACATGGCTGCATGGTTGGAATATTTTTTGTTTAGCCAATAGCGGTAAGTGAACTAGACTGCTCTCTCTCTCTCTCTGCTGTTTCCACTCCACCCATCCTGCATGATCAGCATACTGTTAAACCTTGCTTGTTTTATGTTTATAGACCATATCTGACAAAGTGAAAAACAACCACCTATGCCCAAAATCAGTTTTAAACACTATCCAGAAATGGGCTAGAGTGGCGAATGCCTTGGCAAGCTGGAGCACGTCACGGTTACATACAATATGACACTGAGATTACAGAGAGTCAAACTCTGGGTTGTCATAAGGTTATAAGAAAAAAGCAGGCAGGAGAGAAAGAAAAAGGGGGAAAGGGAGGGAGGGAAAGCACAAAAGAGTCAGTTGTCAAGCTAAATTTTCATTGTGGGATAGATTTATTTTTGTTGCCTGACTTGCCACATTCCGAGAACAACTGATCAGTCACAGAGTAGAGGGAGAGGAAGAGCTTCTGATGTGCAAAAAGCACTGGATAAGGAGTCAATTATACAACTGTCCAAATATCACTCCACTGTCTCCATTCACATCCTCCCTTGCCTGCTCTCTCTCTCTTTTCCTTTCTATCCATCTGTAATGGCTTTCCTCTGACTGAACATATCAAGCCTCTCCAATTTGCTGGTCTTTCAACCAAAACCCAAAAAGATTGCTAGTGAACGAAAGAAAGAAAAAAAAGAAAGAAAGAAAGAAAGAAAGAAAGAAAGAAAGAAAGAAAGAAAGAAAGAAAGAAAGAAAGAAAGAAAGAAAGAAAGAAAGAAAACTTAGGAATTGCTGATAGTGTAAGGCTTTATTGATCAGTTTCCTTCCACTCATCACTGATAATGAAAACTAAATTTAATTTGTCTGGGTCGCTGAATTTATCTGAGGGTGACCATGCAGACTTTAAAATGTTCCATAGAGTGAACTCATTTACTGAAGCATGAATTCACCAATGTCCAGTATTTAAGCACTGGACATTTTGCTCGATGAGAGCTGTACATGTATATCACTCGGCACTCCTTCTATTACACTTCACTGTTATTAAGATGGATTCATCACCATGAATGGGGAAAGAATAATTGTTTTGTGAGTACAATAGACTACTTAAAGTAGTTAAAACACTTACAGCAGCAGGTCCACCTCCCTATCTAACCTTGCTCTAGTTGGGTGCTTTGTTGAAAACTACAAACCAAATTCAAGCAATTCCATGAAAAAACAAATTGAACCAAAATGAAACAAATTAAAACTAGCGGTGAATTCACTTCTTTTGATTATAACCACATTGTGTATATAGTTGAAATGAAAAATGTATCTTATTTTTTCCTGCTTGAGGGATTTATATCAATGCCAAATTGGCCAACATATCATCCACAAAACAGGGTTGGTCAGGTTTTGCATATTAGATCTGTTCATGAACGCATTGCTTGGTAATGCCATGGAAATAGCGCAGAACACAACTTTGCCTTATGCTTTTAACATGGTCTGAGCAGACGGGTGATGCAAGCATAAATCCCTGTGATCCTTGACACCAAAATTGCACTGTGCTGCTTCATGCACACCCATACGCTCTTAGAAATATAAGGGCTAACTAGAACCATATAGGGATCTTTGACTATTCCTCATAGGAGAACCCTTTTTTCAAGTTGAGACTAAGACCTCTCTCAGAGGGATTAATTTAGTGTCACGAGGCCAGACCTGAAGATAAACTGAGGTCTAGGGAATTTGCACCTCTGGCTTTAGCTGTTTCTGCTCCGGATTCCAGTGGCAACATTTTGATTGGCTGTCAATCACTGGCACTTGGAAATCTCGTCATGGGTGGATTATGTCACCACGTGCCAGATTTTGTTTTCCACAGTATCTTCCAACTCCAAATAGATGATGGAAATTTCAGTGTTAGACTCTGTGTTAATGCAACTATGTTCTACACATAAGATTACTGAGATAAAGCCGCTACATAAGTTGTGCTTACAGGAATTAAAAGGTAGTGATGTGTTACCATGTCTGCCTACACACTGGGAGAAGTCATTACCACCTGTGTTTGATTGTAAACAAAAGAGAGCCGAAGTCACAGTCCTACTCATTCTCAACTTTGACTCGTCAACCTTTTTTTGTTTTCTCTGCCCCCTTTTGTCTGAAATTAGTAGAGAACTTCAACAGGGTCTTCGGGCTTGCCTTACAGACCGTGGTAGAGGTCAGAATTCATCTGGAACCCTTACGAAATACTTCTTCTTAGAACTCACACTAAGTGGCTACATCTGAAACCTGCTAAGAAGGGTTCAGCAAAGAACTTTCACATGATCTTGAGGTTCTAGTAAGAACCATCCCTTGGGGTTCATTATAGAACCTTATGGGGTTATACCTAGAATCCATCCAGGTAGTTCTGTACAGAACTCATTTATTCTGGAGTCCCACTTCTGGAGATTTCAGCAAGATCCGTTTCATATTCTCAAAGTTGCCCTTCCAGGGTGTTCAATCCATATCTTTTTATTTTTTACAGGTTCATTTTTTAACCTTTTATTTGGAGTTCTGTAAAGAGCCCTTTCATATTGTATGTTTTTTACATAATCTATGTAATAAAATAATGTCAATTTTATTGAGACATCTGTTATATTATGAACTATATTATGAACTGAATGTAATGATCAATGACAAAGAAGGTGGAGAGATTCTCTGATGATGCCAACTGGATCAGGCTCTATAGATCTTTTGGAAAATTCAAGCACTCCTCATTATGTTGTAAATAAGCACAGGAGCAGCTAAAGCAGCAATCAACTGTCCACACAAGCTCAGCACAAGAGCATAAGATTCTCCTCATCTGGGGACTTAATATAGTCACCTGCAATGGTAAAGAAGGAGAAGAAGAGATGGTTTGTAGCTGCACATTGAAGTCTCCTTAACACACCAGTTAAAGCTGTCTAAGCTCCTACGTATAAACAGTATAACGTGAATAGTAAAAGAGTGTGCACATTATGCTGCATAGTGACAGCAGGTTCAAAAAAGCTGACATTGCTCATTTCCACCAAAAAAAAAACAAAAAAACAAGAAATAATAACAGTTTAAATAAATAAAATAAAATAAAATAAAACAGTTCATCGTTCAACACAACTCTTTTTCTAGACTCAAGCTTGAAGTGTGATATTAGATTGAGCTGACCTTGTTTCTTTGATTACCTCCTTCTGGAGGTATGATAACATACAGGTGATCAAAATTGACTTGACTTGAATACCAAATGGGTGCAGGTGAGAAACAAGTACAGATCCTGTACAGGCCCCTGGCGCGTGTGTCGAATTCCACTGGCTGCGGCCAAACTGATCCATCAGAAAATGGACAGAATTATTGACGGATAGATTTCTGTCCATTGGGCTGTTTTGGAACATCAACATGATGGAGTGGCAGAAATACAGCAGCCTAGCTTCGCTCATAACCATGCTACTTCATAGAAACATATTGAATTCACTTGAACACATTGGCCTCATGCATGAATGTTTTATTATTTTTCTCTTATACTTGTTCTTGCACAAAGCAATAAGAGGAAAATATGAAAATCCTATGTGGGATTAAATTTAATTAGTTTAATTAGTTAATTAGTTACTTTAATGAGTGTAAACATTTAACATTATTAAATTAATAAATAATTGTAGTATGTTTTTCTCAGATTCACGGTCCTCTACCTTAGAAAATATTTCCAAAAAGAGGAGAGAAAGTCTCGGGGACATTCTGATGCTTTCTCTGGGCCTAACACTCCCCACTAATAAACTCACAACTTTAAGGCCATGAAAATCGGTTTAAATGTAATTTTGTGTCCCTGACCAGTCAAATAGTGGACAGTTTTCTTAGCAGATGTGTACAAAGATTTATTCCAATCCCAGGAATACAGACATCCCGGTTATTTCTTAGTGGCAGGTTAATTTGGGGATGGGAATGGAGATGGAGAGGGGGATTCATGCCAAAAAAGACGCACAGAGTCTAAATCAGAGGTGAGATGCTTTCTAAATTTGTGCTAAATGAGTGAGTCGCTGTGTTTTATGATGTAAAATGCTTTTTCATCATCATTATTAATATTTCACGGCACAAAGCGCAATTTGGCTTTTGTGCGTATTGACTTTTGTGTGGTCCAGGGCACTCTTAAATTTTGATCTTACCTAAGAACAAGCGGGAAGTACGCATGTATTGATAAATGCCACAGAAGTTCTTAAATTGTTCGCATGCACAATTTAAGATCAAATCTGTGCGTACGCATGATTCATGCATGAGGCCCATTGTACTCACATTGGGTTGAAAATAGGAAAGAATGTGGAGTTTCTTCTCTCTTGACATTTTCACAACACAACCTGTCAGCTCCGCAGCTCATAGTGAAAGAAACAAGTAAAATAAAACTTCAGGTGTTTTTCTTTTCTGAACTTCAGTCTGGAATCAGACCGAAGCCTCCGCTTGGTCAGTAAACCACCCGGCTTCAGCAGCCAATAAGAACGCTGAGTTAAACCCACTGAGGGAACCTGAGCCATTTCCGAGACAGACGTTCCTCAGAGTCTGTGCTTGTCATTTGATTGTGCGTTTGTTTAATGTTGCCCCACATCCCGGTTGAGTGGATTTTTCCATTTTTAAGCACTGTGATTGGCCCGAACGTCCAAACACAACGCTGCAGTGTCAAATTCACTCCCGGAACAGCGGATTTCCGGTCCATTCTTATGTCAAGAGGCCATCTCTTAGTGAGAGATGCCCTCTAGAGGCCATCTCACGAAGCGACATCTCACTAAGCGTTACCTGACTGACTGACTGACCTGAATTTGTCGTGTGATGCCCTCAACTGCACCATATGCACTTCTGAAAATGCGACTTTGCCAGTGCAATGTCCCACCATCCGCCATGCGCTGTCACAAAAATAGAGCCTTGAGTGTTTTCTGGAAAACCTTGCAAGGCAATAAAATACAAATTGATCAACTTTATATATTCTCCATGACTGTTTGTACATTGACTGTGAAAAGCCAGTGTACAAAGACAAGTATTTTTTTTCAAATTTCACAGTAGTTCAAACAGCAATCTAGGGGGGAATCATCTGCTTTTCTTTCAATTTGAGTTTTATTTTGACATTTTACCACTACATAGAAACATCAAAGCTTTCAAGGGAAATACAACTGAAATTAAGAATTCCCGTTATTTATATAGCCAATGACAGTCACTATTTTCAAACCTGAATAACTCTAATCCTCTTCTAGAAACCTGAGAGCCATTGATCTGTTCTGTGATGTCATACTGATGTCCACCCTGGAGCAACTACATTGTCAATGAATGAGGGACTGACTCTGTGAATTCATTGAATAGAAATTAATTTATAGAAATGAATTCATAGGACTCACATAGTCAAAGTTTATCTAAACTTTTACGACCAAACAAGTTTTATATTTTAGGAAGTCATCTTGTCTACTGCCATAGTCACTTTTTCCATCTTTATTCATTCTCCATGGAACTGTACATCAGTACGACATCACAGGGTGGGAAAACAGTTTGATTTTTCTCTGTCTATATTAGTGAATGCTCAGTCGTAGAACATAGGAGTGAACAACATATTTGAATACTGAAAACACACACAGACAGAGCTGGAAATTAAGTTAAAAGTAGGTTGAAAAAGTTAGATGGATAATTGGTAAATATGTAACCTTGCTCCTGGACTCTGGTCTCACTGTCACTTCAGGGTACAATGTGTTGGCCTCACCCAGAGATGGTGGCATGTTAGTGCCTTGGGTGCTTCTCTACCTTACCAATTTAATTGGACAGCTGCTCAGCATCAAGAGTCACACACACATACCTGGTTCCTTGGGTCTGATGGCTCCTTTATTGTGACAAATATGGTGGCAATTTATTGGTCTCCCAGGACAGTAAATAGAAGGTTACATGCAGCACAGGAGCTTTAATTGCATTGTCAGGAGAAGGTAACAGTAATGTCTAGCCACGGCACCGTGAGTATGTGCACATAAACTCATACGCATACACACAAAATCTACACTTTGTATACACAAAGCCAGTCTGTCACTGTGTGAATGTAGTCACACACACACAAACGTGCACGCACGCACGCACGCACACACACAGTGTTTCTCATGATGACAAGATATTTTGTCAAGGTCCCCTTTCTATGGATTCTCTCTTTTCCTATTGGTTACACTTCACTGCAGCCAACATGGAACAGATACAGACACAAAGCTGTTCTCAGTGGCTGTATCCTGATAACACTGGCAGGGCATGGATTGGATTACTCAAATTATCTTGACAATACATACTTATGATATATCTACTTTCAATTGTTAATCTGTTGTGCAGGCAATGTTGGGCTGGCATGTATAATTGAGGTATTGTAATCTGAAAAAGAAAATAAGGTAAACCCAATAAGAAAAATCCATGACCCTTCAGAGTAGAGAAAGAAAGAGAGCAAAGCCTTTACATTGTGCTCATGTGAAACAATCAACACCCACTGCTGCCTAGCAGCAAACACAAAATCAGTAAATGCCATACAGAGCAATTTTTAGTCATATTTATACCTTCCCATTTCAAATTGTAAATGATTGTCTTAAGATTTCTGTAATTCTTTTTCAGATGTAGATTTATTATAAGTAGAAATTATTTATTTTTTTAAAGGTGAAATAATATTCAATCTTCAAAGCATGTAAAACAATTGGGAGCATATTTTCCGCAATATTTCACTGAGGCTTTGGGCCATAATTCTTTTTCAATACAACGTTTCATTTAGCTTCAGTGAACACAAGGATGTTTCAATGTAAAATGTAAAATGTATGATCTTTGTTTTTTGGTAAAGCACATTGTTGAGGAATTGGAAACACCTGTGCACCAGTGTTTGTGGTTTTAACAGATGTGTGGTTTTGATGATTTGGGAAAGTAATCTAACTTCATTTCTGATGCAAACAAATTTGAAAATTACAGATGGGTGCATGGCCAGCAACCTAGAAATAGAAAATCAATTTGGACCCAGAAGTTACATTATTCTATCAATAATAGTTAGTGCACAACAGCACCAGGTTGGAATGTGCTGGCTCTTTAAGAATTATTGAAACTGTGATGGGAAAATGAAAGTAATATTTTGAGAATCAGTACAGTGATAGTTTGGCATATTGTTAAAGAATGTGGTCTGTATTTTTGATTAAATGTTGTGAAAATTAGACAAATCAAATAGATTTATGCCAAGCTTCAAGTTACTTTTTTATTTACAGTCAAGTTCTAATGATGAACTGTTTGAACTGTTGTTTTTTCTTATAGCACACTGGATTTATATTTTTATAAATTTTTATAAAGAAAGACTGAAAAAAGCCCCATGCTCTTTGAAGATCCAATATGGTGTTTTTGCAGATCAAGATCTGAAGAACATATGTTCAAATTTCATCAACAATTCAGTTACAGCTATTAATAAATACTAAAAAACACCAAGTCAAGTCAAACTTTATCTATTTCGTACTAAGCACATCACAATGTACTTTGCAAAGAGATATCGTACTGAATATAGAAAGAAGTTATAGAATATATATATATATATATATATATATATATATA
>OMOV01015624.1:0-15594 GCA_900312565.1 Beryx splendens
GGGTCTCCCTCAGACTGTGCCAAAGACTGTTGGGGCTGATGGCCTCAGCCCTGGCGGTTGTCCCCATGGGTCAGCTATATATGAAAGGAGTGCAACGCTGGGTGGCATGTCAGGGGCTGGGCCAACACCACCATGGCTGTTGCAAAGTGAGAGTATGCACCACTGGGTATGAATGCACTGGCACACGAGTAGCCTTGTGTCCTCCTGTATGCATTTCCCCCAGTAGCTCTGATTTCCCCAACCCTGGCCAGTGAACGGGAGAAGGGCCTGTCGATGAATCTCATAGCTCCCCGCTGGCCGACGAAACACTGTTTGGCAGAAATAACCCAGCTGCTGTGCGGTGAGCCATGGCCCCGCCATTACGTAGGGTTCTGCTGTCCCAGGCACGTGGGGAGATATTTCATTCTCACCCAGAGGGGCTGGCTCTCTGGGTTTGGCTCGTGAGTGGTTCAATCTGAAGATGGTGGGGCTTCCCCGGAATGTTATTGATACCATTCAGTGCTCGGGCCCCAACGACAAGGTCTCTTTATGAGCGTAAGTGGAAAGTCTTTGAAAAATGGTGCATTGAGTCACAAGCAGTCTCTTTTCAGTGTCCCGTGACACTAATTCTGTCTTTCTTGCAGGACTTATTTGAAAAAGGCACTGTTAAGGTGTTTCTTGCAGCTATTTCAGATTGTCGTGTTGGTTTTGGAGGGAAGACTGTGGGGCAGCACCCACTGGTGTGTCGCTTTAAGAAAGATACAAACAAAGCTGCGCCTGATATGCGCGTAGCTCAGTCATCCTGCTGACCTAACCGGGCTATCGTAATGGAAAAAATAAACAAGCCCATCTCTCACATTAAAATCCAGATGATCAGCCTGTAATGCGGTCGCTGTGAGACTTAAGTGAGACTCAAACCGTTGACCTGTAAAGCAAAATGTGATCAATAACTGGCATTGTATTTGTGTCAATTAAATATTTTCAGTAAAATAAATTGTCAGTGTCATAGCATTCATAAAAGTTGCTTCATATCTTGCACCACAGTAGTAGGCTACTGTCATAAATATTCAGTATTAAATTATGAAACGTTGTGGAAATTAATTGCAAAATATGTGTGGGGAACCCTGTATAGGCACTTGTTTTGACAATAAAATTGCATTTGCACTTGAATAATATTTGTGTTACCCCTTTACTTTCACTTTGGGTCTCAGAGTATGAGCATTTAGGAAAAATGGGTCACCTGAATAAAGGTTTGAAAACCACTGGGCCATATGCCATCCAGATTGCATTAAATCATAATGCACGACATTACCAACGTTGTCCTGCAATACTAATCCCCCCCCCAGATAGCCAAACAGGATAAATTCCCGTGGTCCTGAGGTAAAAATGACAGGGGACAGTTCAGGGGACAGTGCCAGCCAGGGACAAAGCACCAAACCCGGGACTGTCCCCCGGAAAACAGGGACATCCGGTCACCCTAAACGGATGTTATTTATCGTTAGTTAACTGGAGGTAACAATGTAGGTTGTTTGACATCTTTTAAACGATGGTTTAGCTAACTTTATGTCTGCGTTCTAAAGTGAAGGTCAGCTGGCTTCAACTGCATTCACCACATTTGTCACATTCAAGAGAATAGGTTGTTACCATTAAGGGTGGAAAATTAAAGGTCCTATATTTTACACTTTTCCATTCAAAGCGCATGTGCCAAAATCATGTACCAAAAAACTCAATCCATTTTTACACGTTCATTTTCCAGTATCTCGCTGAGCCTTGCCAAGAACAGGCTGTTTCTGTTGCTGTGTCTTTAGGGCTCATTAATATTAACAACCCCTCTGTTATGATTGGCTAACCTTTCAAGAGTGAAACGTGAGACACCACAGACAGCACAGGAGAGGAAGGGAGAAAACTCTCCAGCAATAAACAATGACAACCGCTCAACCGCTTTGAAAAAAACACTTTGTTCATCTATTATTTCTTACAAAAATAATAATGAGCGAACCTTTGTGACGCCACAAAGTTACGCGTTTACTCGTTTAGATGGTTTTCTAGTATGGATTGTGTGGAGTTAGTTGGCTACCGTGTGTTTTCATGCTTTCACGATGTTTAGATAGCACATCCATCTCCTTTATAATCCATAAATCATTATTGGAACAGTATTAATCATCCAACGAATTCCGCGCACACAGCTCAGTAAAGCAGCTGAGTAAAGCAGCCTTTAGAGTGCTCATGACAGTGCCATTTACCATTGCCTGATTCAGGTCAACTCAAGACTTTCAAGACTTGCAATTAATCGTGGGTAAGCCTCTGCCTAGCAGTAGCCAGGTCCTCACTTTCCCTGGTGCTAGAAAGTACTGCCTAACTGATATGTCTGGGCAGCCACCTACAGTGTAGCCCGTCCCTCGATGCTGACGCCATTCATCCCGTTGTGCTTGATACTAAGCACAAAATCAAAACCCAGATTCTGATGAGCACCTACATCATCCAAGCACTGAGCATGTATTTGCTGAAATACGGTGCAAGTATTGGATTTTCCAGGGATAAGAGGACGTCACCGGTGCCAGTGCACTAAATGTAAGAAACTGCATAGTAAGCTAGAGGTACCAGAAATAGTCAACAATTCCACTTTTCACCATCACTGCTGTCACATCAAGACTGCTCTTGTGCGGGATTGTTCTGGCCTGCTCTGGTTGGATTGGAAGACCTCCAGATGTCCCAGATCCCACGCTGCATGTTTGTTTTGGTATCAAAATATTGCCGGAAATATACATTATCGTGAGTGCAGGCGTGCCACGAAAAATCACATTCTCACGAGAGAACTACGGACGCTTTCTCAGTCTTTTGTATTCAGTTTATGGTCTTTTGATTTGTGCTCCTCAAAGACAGCTGTTATGTGTGTGCTTCACAAGAGACTGGAAGTCTGCAAATATCAGTTGTTAAATGTGCGCTGCTCAATCTTTTCATTGTCGTTTAAGACTGGAAAAATCTTTTAATATGTCCCAGGTTTAAATGAGGTGCAGACTGCCTGTTTTGCACCCTGAAGTAGAAGACTACCAGACTTATTTTTTGTCGTGGGTAAGAGGAAAAAAGTATTTTGTTTGGGAGGAAAGAATGTGCTTCATTGTGCATTGGCTTACCTTGTTTTACAGCCGGCTCCAAGGTGTCTTATCCCGGGGTTCCAGTGACTTGCTCATTGCAGAAGGTGAGCTGCACCTGTTGCTCAGCGCTCGTCAGAGGCAGCTGCACCTGTTGCTCATCAGAGGCAACTCTTCCACCGACCCACCACCTTTTTTATTTGCCAAGGCTTTATTGAAAGATACTTTTTCTTTTGTTGGCCTTATATCTTGCCATTTTCTCTTAAAATCATGTTTGTTACCCACAGCATTTACTTTGTAGCTCATCCTGTTTCTAAGCAAATGGCGAATAAGCAATGTGTTTATTTGCCTCTTCCTCTAACACCTATTTCCATTAGGTCAAATTCAATTCAAAATCATTTTACTCTTATGGACTTTCCTTGTTTGACTCAAGTCCATGGCTGAAGTCACTAAACATGAAAACCCCATTAAATATACAGTAGGTGTTTGAACCTGATATCATTTACCTAATTACACTTTGTTGATCATCTGCAACAAGTAAATCCATCACGCATGCAATCTGTCAGAGCACGCAATTCAGCACACTTTATTTAGGATCTTAGTAAATCAGGCTTCAGTGTATTGCCCCCCATGCTAGCCAAACATAAATAACTCTGTAGTGAAGCAACTGATGAGACGTTGGTCAGAATTGCTCTGTATGATGGAAGAGGGGTTCAGGTCAAAAGTCGCCACAATTATGCTTTAAGGGGTCCTGTTAATAATTCTATGAGAAGACCTAGGCATTATGGATATAAGCTGCAGAAACTTCTTGAAATGCAGAATTTAACCACTCTGGAGGGAAGGAGCATGAACTGGTGCAGGAGGTTGAGAGGTAGGCTACCATATAGTTGGGCTCACCTCTATGAATGAAAGGTGTGTCAGGCAAGTGTGGGGATACTCCTGAGTTTCTGCTGGTGGATGAGATCACCTCAATACGACTGCAAGTTGCGGAGAGGAAAACTTACTTGTGCATACACACCTAACAGCAGGTCAGAGCTTGGCCTCCGTGGAAACAGTGGGTGGAGAGCTGGAGAAGGCTCCACAAACCGACTCCAAAGTCCTACCTCCACATTGGCAACGACTGGGATACCTGGAAGGGCGTGAGCAGGAGGAGGCGTGAGTAAAGACAATTGTCCTTCCTACTACTTCCCATAATTCCAACAGTGTGATCTCAATGCACCATCGGTAGGATTGTGAGTAAAGGATCCACTCAGCCAATTGGATGCTGTGACATGAAGCCAATCAGTTTGCTTCAAGCCAGGCATCCAATTTCTGTGACAAATGTGAACACTATGCAAACAAAGGCAACGGGTAGGCTGAGGTAGAACATTCTGAACGAGGCATTTATTTGCCTGAACAATGTACTTGTAAAATGTTCATGTGCAACCTCAATGTGTACTGGAAAGATGACACTGACATAACATTAGCCAAACTTAAACTTAGTTTGAATACTTAGTGTAAAAAAAAAAAGAATGCTTGTATGTTTGTAATGGTCTAATTAATGGTTACGCATAATAAAATCACAAAACCTTTACATGTAAAGCTACAACATTCTTCACAAAGTTTCAGCACTTCATTTTCAGAGTTACAGATTGTGGGATTTTGTTGTACTTCCAGTCCTGTAAACTAGTGGGAGTTGGGGGCAGGGCCATTTGCTCTTGGCCAACCCTTTGTTGGAATACAAGCTAATCATACGCCACCTTTCACACTGAACCTGTTGTCATTGGCTGGACTTCTTATCATCAGTCAACTGTACTACAACAAAGATGGCTACTTTTCCTCTCAGATTGTCTAGTATGGGCTAAATACATGCTGCCAACAGATTCTGACAGAAACATTGTTTTACTAAGGAAAGGAAGGATAAAGTCTTCAACATGGAGACAATTGGCCCAATGGTGGTGCTACAGTAACAGTTCAAACTGTAAAACTTCACCAAAAAAAACAAAAAAATCACAAAAAATCAGCCATTTGTGCTTCTGAGGTTGTTGGCTCAATGGAGAGGAAACATTTGTACTTTTGTTTGGGAATTATGACATCCATCACTCTGATTTTTTCAAAAACTGTCTAATTAACTCATAACGTTTTTAATTTATGTCCAAATGTCACCAAAACTGCCTACAGGAATCTTCATGCTCTATTTCAACAGTCTGTAAGACTTGTTGATATCTGCAAAACTGACTGAGCTGTGCATGAAAATGATACTGTACACACCTACTGTAAATTCTCACTTAATATGAGTCTAATCGTGATGACAACTAAATGACATGTGTATTTTTTATCATAATATCTTAAGAAATGATTTTTTGACAAAATTTTGAATGTGGCTATCATGTACACAACGGAGGTCAATGGGAAATTTAAGGATTTTCAAATGTCCATATTTCCTTAGCTATTTGACTAATTACGGTAATAATTGTTATTTCAGAATTGTATCTTCAATATTGAATTGATGATGATTATTTGAATTCTGCCTTTATTGTCAAACAAGCCTTCATTCAGTGGCAGGGCCATGGACTGTCCAGTGGGGGGCAACGGTTAGGCGCTAGCCAAAATGCAGTTATGACAGGCTGAGGCATGTGTTCATCAATGAAGCAAGTCAATAAATTCTGGATGTACTAATTTCATTTTTTTGCCCAAGGTTGTCACAAGTTGCTGTATTCACACACTATATGATCTTATTCTACTGCATGTAATTTTTTGCAATATTTTAGTAATAGTTCATTGTACAATGCCTCATACTACTATGCTAATCTTGCATGCCAAAAGAGACTATTATGATATACTAATGCTAATGCAGCCTATTGTTATGATTTACAAGTTCCTCTAATAGTTAAAAAATATATTTAGGCCAAACAGATTAAATTTTTCTATTTTCTATTGTACTGTTTTGTCCCGGCCCTGTTGCATGCTCAGCTGTCTTGGTGGGTGACCCCTCTCTTAATTGGCCTGCCCAAGGTTTCTTCCATGTTTTCCCTAATAAGGTTTTCTTGGGAGTTTTTCCGTGTCTTCACTAAGGTCGGTGGTGCCGGTAAGGTTAGGTTCGGCTAGACAGGCTAGGAAGGCCTGTTATTTCTGTGTAACATACCGTTTTGTGTCTTGTGCTTTGCTTTGTTTCCTTGTGTTTCATTTTTTTATACACTGTATTCCAACATTTTGTTTTGTGATTGATTGATGATTAGTGAAATGTGGTTGTACAGAGTAAAATATATAAGTGGTCAGAGACAGCCAAGTCTACTGCAGTGGATATATCAATAGTTACGAGTGCTAATTGGATCCAGTGTATGACCATGATTATGAGTCAGCCCATTTGCATGTTGAGTCTCATTATCTATGTAGAGATTGTACTAATATGTATGTATATGTATGTATGTATATGTATGTATGTCTGAGATTGTACTAATACGGCAATACAAACATTTTTGTGAAATCAAATCTAGATATAATTTGAGAGGTCTATATATTGTTATTGCAAGCACAGTGGGTTGACACATTAATAAGATGGCACGATGTTCAAAGGAGCAAAAATCAGAAATGGAGACATTTCTACACTATGGGGCATCGCATCAGTCACTACTGCAGCCGTCCCACCACTTTTTTATCCTGCCTTATAGAATACGCAAAGTCATAGCACGGAGGGGATATTTAAATAAGTATATCAGGCTTATTATTGTTATTTATCCATGTTTCTGTTAAAAACATGCAGTCTACTTTATGTTCAGATATGAGGTTACTCATGATATGTTCAAGGCAACTGGTTCAAGTGTTGAGATGGGAACAATATGCATGCCTGAATGAAGGCTGCACTTCTTTGGCTGCTTTCAGAGCAGCCAGAGCTTTGGAATAGCTGTTATACATTTCTCTGTTTGTGCCATGCAGAACAGAAACATGAAAGACTGTTTAAAACCTTAAAACGTGCAGTTATGGGCACCCCGGTGGCTCACCAAGTAGAACGCGTACCATATAAGGCTCAGTCCTTCCCGTAGCGACCCGGGTGCGAATCTGGCCTGCCGTCATTTGCTGTCTGTCCTCCCCTCTCTCTCTCCCATACCTTCCTGTCTCTCTCTCAAACTGTCTCTATCAATGAAGCATAAAAATGCCTTAAAACAAACAGGGTTATTTTTTTGTGCTTATCATTCACAATGAATCATTCTGCTGACATGCTGATTTACGTTCATGTGACGTCACAGACCTACATGTCGGGGAACTCTGAGCTCAGAGAAGAGTCCCGAGTTTCCAACTGGGAATTACGAGTTGGAGCGCTGTTCAAATTGATTTTGCCTATTCGGAAGTAGGACGTTTCCCAGTTCCCAGTTGTCTTGAATGCACCATTGTCTTATTTCTTAAAGACCAAAAAGGTGTAATGTGACATTTTTATTTTTAAGCAGTTGTGTTTCCTTTAGATTTAACCTTGAGATTTAACCTAGGTGTTGTCTTTCTTTTAACCCTGTATGGGCCAGAGCGCAGCCTGAGACATGGGCCCACTCCTGGACATTCCAAAGACCCAAGGTGAGGCAACGGAAATACCTAATTCATAATTTCTGGATTTGACACAGTCATGATTTGTGCATTTAAAAATGTCAAAGTTTAAGGCGTCCTGACCTCACTGAAGTGAGACATGACGGCCCGCAGGCTCTGTGACTGCTGCCAAGGCTGGTGCAGACCACACCACATGATTCCCATGCTGCTCATTACCTTAGCTTTGTGTACGTACATCGAGAGCAACGAAAAACTGGAGTCACATTCCTTGTATGTGTACATACTTGGTCAATAAAGCTGATTCTAATTCTGATTCTGATTTGTGTGTGTGTGTGTGTATGTGTGTGTATGTGTGTGTGTGTTAGGTGGGTGGGTGTCTCTGTTGGAGTCAATGTCAGTGTTGGTATCTGTCTGTGTGTGTATGTGTGTGCCTTTGCGTTCTGGCTGTTGATATCCTCTTTATCCTCAAACACGGAAAAGACCATCGCATATACTCTCCAAAATGACAGTGTCCTATTTTAGAGTTAATATTTTACCCACCAGCTGTGAGGTTGTGGTGACACCCAACACAACACCGACACCCAATCAACAGTTTGAACTACTTGGTGAACTATTGCAAAAAGATCAATAGAGGGCAGCAGAGTACATGATATATAATACACACACTGCAGTCTACTGATTAGCCATCTTGTTACTATGCACTGGATCACTATAGAAGAATTGTACTATTACTTTCAGTTACTTTAAGAAACATTTCAAAGTATGGAATACGTCGATAAACCACAATCAGCCCCAATCTGTTTTTATTAAATCTTTCTGATGCTCAGGTGATTTTTCCTTGAATCAATATGAACTTTGTCACGATTCATATGACTGTAGACATATTTATGGATCATTTTCTGTGATATGCGTTTCTCCGAGCCCCGACTCCCTGACCACTAAGTCTGCCCCGTGGCTGCACAGTTCCTCTAAGACCTGCGGGGGGAAGAGGAAGACTGTGGAGGTAGCCCAGGGAAACAAGCAGGGGGGGAGTGATCAGGAAGTTGGAATGTAGGTCCCTGTGTGTGATGTGATTGTTAGCAGAAACGTGTCAGCCCCTAGCCCGCAGCCACCACCCCACCACCACCCCTGAGTCCAAGGCCCTGTTCAGGTTGTGGAAGTACAGCTCTGCATGTGAATATGAGCGTGTGTGTGTGTGTGTGTGTGTATGGTTGCACGCGTCTGCCTGTGTGCATGTGTACCTATGTGTGTGTGTGTGTGCGTGCGTGCATACACACGATCTACCTCTTAACCCGGCATTGCCATGGAGGCCCAGATACCTTATCATTGCCGTCTCTAGTGGAACAAGGGTAAACTCGCTCACAGGGTCGAGGGTGAGGGGGGAATAGAGAGACAGCCAGAGACTCTGAGCGGAAGGCAGACCACAGGCCCATGTGTGGCCATGGAGGGTGAAACCATACTGGATTAGGAGGGAGTTTATAACTCCCTCTTTATATAGATGCCTGCAGTTAAAAGAAGTGTAAGAGAGAGGAGGATGGTGGTGGGGGAACGGGAGTGTGCACAATGCTCACAAACAAATGAGACATCAATCAGCACACATCACATCGCCTCCCAGTCATTACGTATAACAACCTAACCTGCAGCGTTGCCATGACTCCTAGGTATTGAGATGTACATTACAGAACTGTTAGCCACACTGCCTAATCTGGCACTACTACTATCTACTAGCCAGTCCATATGCAATAATTTAAACAGAAAATAATATCCCATGTTTCATCTTGTGTGATGAATATATTTTAGATTGAGGGTTGATCCTTTAAAGGTGCAGTGTGTAGAATATAATTCAGCTTTCAGGATCATCTCCTGCATCAGCCTGTATCTCCTCATTCGACCGTGGAGTGTTTGCAGAATATATAAACAACTCAGGGCTGAGTATTCATAAGCCCCACAAAGCATGAAAAACATTATCCACACAAGCACGAGTCATAATATTCCACTATTTATGTTTTGGACATTGGTCATAAAATCCACTCCATGATTGTGTTAGACCAATTAATTATGTATAGCCCAAATGAAAGCGCGTTGCAAGCAAAGAAATAGTATTTTTAGACATCTCTGTGTGAAAAGACTTGAATGTGAGCTTGCTGGCTGAACCTGAGGTGACATATAGGTGTGTGTTTACATCAGATTGTGACTTATTGTATCGGTGGCCACCGCCGTTTCACGGGACCACATGGAAACGATCTATCTTGAAAAATGCAATCTCTGCAGCTTTTGTTTTCCTTCTCTCCCTCTTTCCTTTTCTCTGGCTCAGCACTCGAGAGCCAAACTGTGGATGGGTTTTCAGCCACAAACCTCACAGCTGGTCTTTGGGGCAGAGCGTCTGGGCAGCCTCCTCTCCCTGATGCAGGAGTCCTGGCTGGACTGGCGGTTAGCCACACCAGTGCTTTCACCTGCCTGTCTGTGGCATTCTCACCAGAATCTAAACGACTCTAAACAAGCGGGTAACATCAGACCACACACTCAAAAGCACTCGACAACCAGGAGGTAGGGAGCATGTGTGTGTGTGTGCGCGCGTGTGCGCGTGTGTGCATGTGTGTGTGTGTGTGTGTCTTACACACACAAAAGCTGTTCCCATTGCTGTGACACCACTTCACTTGGGACATTCGTTCTGTCCAGGCTTTCCAAGTACAATTTCTGTTCACCTTTCTCACTCTAGCTGCTTCCAACTTCATATATCTCTATAATTTTGGCATCTTGTCATTTGCACCTGGATGAGTGGGACTTGTAGTTCTTCAAGACGATATTTTGGATTGTACCACACAGTGTGCTCGGTCATTAGAAAGGGGTGTTGCGGTGGCATTAGCAGTGTAATCGTTTTCAGGATATGGGATTCATTTAGTTTAGAAACGATGAACAGCTTGGCAGGAGTGGCTTGATTTTAATTCCTTAAAATGCAGATTTACAGTCTATGGAAAGTATAGCAGTGGGAC
Organism: Beryx splendens; assembly: GCA_900312565.1. Classification (NCBI taxonomy): domain Eukaryota; kingdom Metazoa; phylum Chordata; class Actinopteri; order Beryciformes; family Berycidae; genus Beryx; species Beryx splendens. The sequence continues at coordinate 10,580 of OMOV01015624.1, forward strand.
TGTTTAGATGCCAATGGTCAGTATACTGTTGGCATCTCCTCAGACAGAGTGCTGTTTTTCTGTGTTCTCAGTATCTTACTGACTTCTGTGGTTCGCTGACGCACGGGTTTTGGTGCATTCTATGTCTTCTGGGCTGCATTTAGATTTTATGTTTCTGAGTAAATACTAATTACCCAGCATGGTCATGCAACATTTTGAGATATACTGTATGTGTAAAATTTAAGATCTACGTTTTACATACTCTATGGCTTGATGGCTTTTTAGGACTCCCACTGTATCCTATCACAGTAAAGAACTGGTGTAACTTTAAAGTAATCCACAGATGCAGGTTACTGGTATTGTGCATTATTTACCCCAATTTCAATTGGGGTAAATAACACCTATATTTCCTCTCATCATGTATTGGTTTGGTCTTTCTGGACTTATGCAGCATAAGACATTTTATGCCGCTCAGCTGCTGCGTCTTGCCAGTTGAATTATTAATATAGACAACTAATTTATATTTTTTATCTGTTGAGTCCCAATCCATTTTTGAGCTCATCATGGAAGAGCACAGATTCTTGCAAAATAAGAAGTACAATTAACAGTGTTTGTGTGGTGGGGCTATATAACTTAAAGACTGCGTCTTATTTAGAGTTAACGAGGATATTATTGTGTATGTTGTGAGAGCAAATGTATGTTTTTTTTTGTTAGGTTGTCCTTCACAGTGTAAATATAGCTAATAACTATTTTAAAGAAAACCCTCGTTTTTTTTTTAGATTCCATTAGCCTCCATTTGTTCAGTAGTGCTGAACGTCTTAAGGAGTCAGTTATCATATGATCTGAAACGTGAGGCATCTTGATTTACACTAAAGTCTCAGGTAAAGGTGAAAGACTTGAGCTTTGCAGCGGCTGGAAAACTATCTTTCCTTTTCGCCATCATTTATGCTTACTGGTACCCAGGCGCGCGCATGAGCGTGAAAAATATTATTTTCTGCCAGTACAAAGAAATGGTGTCGAAAAGCCAATATAGTTAAAAACTAGATAATTGTTGTCTAGCGATTATATAAGGTATACAGGCCACATGTGTCTTCTAGAAAGCTTTTTGTGTCAGAAAGCTGTAATGCCGGGGCTTATATTAGAGTAACCCATCTGAAAGAAGACAAGTTTATTTCGATATTTTGATTTCTGCAGTTAAATGTGCCTAAATATCTGTGATGTTTTCATATGTTCAAGTGGCAGACAGACAGCATATTCTTCGGGGTTTTGTCGGTTGAAGAGGTTGCTCAGCACTTCAATTAAGTATTCAGTATTTTAATTAATTGCTGTTCACTCGCTTTTGAAAATAGGCTGTTCAGTCTTTCTTGTAATCCTAATCAAATGCAACATCAGCTCACGGACGCTTATTGTTACAGGATCGGAAATTAGGCTACTTGCCCTCACTGCGGTTCGTTTTAACGAAAGAGTTTCAACCTCCAAGCAGCTCGGAAGTGTCTCCAGCTGACCAGGTGGCCGCAACGCTGACACACAGCAGCTCGCTTAATTACTTCCGTGTCGTTTGCTTTACATACTAAAGTCATCTAGTTTGATTCTGTTTAAATGTCTCTAGCCATGAACAGATGTCAAGCTTTCTGTCGTTGCTCCAGACCCTATAGGCGTCATTACTGGATGTTTTGGATGAAGCTGTTTACATCCTGCACTAAGCTGCAGGCTGCTCCTCTGCAGCCTGTGCGCACTTTGGAAGTGTTGTAAAAACAAGTGCAGTTTTAACAGATTAAAACTGGTCCAATTATTATAGGCTATTGGATTTTTCGTCTGGGCTGTTAGGGGGAAGATATTGTTTTTTATTTTTAGAAATAAGTTCATGGCAATTATCTTTTCCTGGCCTAAGCTGTAGAACAACTGTAGAAAATATAAGCCTATTCCCAATAACTTCTTGAAACAAGTAACAATCTGTAACCTGGCAATTAAATGTAAATTGGCATTCCTGCACGTGAAGGCTATAGGCTAGACAAATGGCTTCCTATAGGCCCCATGAGATGTAGTTTACATACCAATTAGCCCACTGCTCCAGATATCACAAACGCGGTGCAATGGAAAATATGGGAGCATATAAAAAATAGCAAGGCCTTGCGCAAGATGATATGAAAATAACGAAGATATTGATAGGCAATTGTAGGCTGAAGACTTAAGCGCAACTTAGTTGCTCTAATTTCCTCATGCAAAGAAAGATTTCAACTTCAAGGCAAAACCATGATATTGACCCTGACTTGATATCGATTTTAACATACAGCCCTAAAATGATCAGTGCCTGCGTTGTTGTTTAATTATGACACCATGCTTGAACCTATCTCTCTCGTCATTTATGATGATTATTTTCGCAATTCAAACCCAATATAATCTAAATTGATATTGGAGGTATCAATTTAAGTGCATACTTGCTTTCGCCACTTTTAACAATTGCAGTCTGCCTGCATATGTCTGCTTTATGCTTCTTTATGTTTTTGGTTTGTTTTTTTTAATGCAGAAATTTCTGTATTTCTTCGATGGGTTCATCAGTGCGTTATTGAATCATGTGACTCACTATGGGTAGGCTATGCCATGCAAGAATGCGGTAATTTATAACAAATGGTACAGCCAAAATGTATTATATAATGCCCAAGGATTTGATAAAAATGTTCATATTTTGTCATATTGCACATTGAAAACAAAACCAGCGCAATAGTTTATGATGGTTACCTCAACGCACAGCCTTTAACTTATTGTGCTTTTTATTTCACCTGAGGCACAAAGCTGCCTCCTCTGAGCTGCTCTGCAGAGCCTGTAGGTTAAGTTATGGAGAACCGTGCCATTAGGAAGTGCTAGTGGGCTCATGGTGGGGCAGCGCGGCAGTGCAGGCAGGGCAGACTACTGCAATACCTGCTGGACATGGCGGACAAAAACAATGAACATTAACATGTGCGAGACTTCGGCTATTTTCATTTAACCAGGTCCAATATTCTTTTAGGAGTCAGCAAATTATCATTTTGTGGTATTAAGCACACACCGTGGTGGTGGTGTGTGTGTGTGTGTGTGTGTGTGTGTGTGTGTGTGTGTGCGTGCGTGCGTGCGTGCGTGCGTGCTTCTCTATAGGAAATTATCTAAAAATTTCGTACACTTCATCATGTTAAAACTGACTTGCTGAGCAATATCGTTGAAGTTCAAACAGAGCTTATTTTAATAATAGACACACGATTTAACAACTGCAGGCTGTTGGGCTGTAGAGTTTTGTTAGTTATCCACCAGATGAAAAAAGTGATGCCTACTCTTACAAATTACTTGTTTAGAATTATTAGAGAAATTATAGCAGGCCTGCGTTTTCCAGGATATAAGGCTATAACTCAAACTTGGTTGACGAAAAATTATCATGCATTTAGGAATTGCATCCTCGATATCTTAGAGATATTGATTGATTAACTTTGTGTCTTTGTTTTAATTAAAAGTACTTTTAATTTGGCAATATTGGGTAGCCTAGTCAACTTACTTTCAACGCCCAACAGTTTGTTTTGTGCCTGCTCTGGGGTGCAGCCCAGACAGATTGTAATTGACACACTGATATCTGCTTGGCTATATATTGACAACTTGCATCTTAATGTAGGCTACGCAAAATCAGCTCATGCAATTCCTGTGTATCAGACTTTATTGAATTGAGTCAGAGCGCCTGCGTAATGGCACAATAGCCTAAATGCAGGTGAGAGTTAATTTAGTGTGCACACTGCAAAAAATGTCCAACTTTAGTTTCATAAAATCTTATTTTTCTTAAAACAAGTGAAAAAGTCTGCCAATGGGATGAGACAAGTCCACTTGTTTCCAATGCAGTTTCCCCTTTCTCCGAAAAATTCTAGAAAAGTGTCAATATCTTTTAAACAAGGTGCTAGAATAAGACCTGTAGCCTCCACGGGAAAGTAGCAGTCGAGTCAGGAAAAAAACTGAAAAAGGTTCATTTGCATTGGAAAAAAGTGAAATTATCTCACTCCATTGGCAGATTTATTTTTTTAATTGAAGGAAAATACGATTTGAAGACTAAATGATAGATCAAAATGTGGGTATTTCTTGCAGTGCACGGTTTAGGATATCCCGGCTCCATTGCAGGTCAGCCAAATACGAGTCTGTGGTGGTGTGTCTAACCAGCCACTCTTAAACTAAACGTCTCCAATTAAAGACTAATAGTCCTAACTACAAAGATTATGGCGCTTTGTTGTGATCGTTAAGATGTCAGTATCTGAAGTTCAATATCCTGAGGAACAGCCGAATGTGTGTGAAGTCTGTCTGTCCTCCAAAGGCCTTAACACACTGTCCCGGGCTTATGCTTTATGAAGACGAGGTCCTCTATATGAAATGTTTCTGCTTTTTCCTCTGTTTGCTTGCATCCCGGGACTCGGTGGACCTTTACCTTGCAGTGACCCTCTTCCACATTCACCCGTTTCTCCGCGTTACTGACGAGGGAAATAGCGGGGCAATAAGACGTTCATTCATAAAATTCAGAGGTAATCAGCTTCAGCAGACGTGCCGCTGTCCCCTGCCTAACTGCTTATAGAGAGTACGCCGATGATAGCCTATATAGGCCTACACCACATGCTTGTTCCTGGAGACCTCTGTTTACTCTGTCAGGCTAAATGGTTTTGTCAATTCAAACACTGTCAAAATAACAAAACATATTGTCAATGCACAAAAGTCTTTGCAATTATTTTGGCCAAATGCAAAAGCAATTGTGAAGATGTTGGCCTACAATAAATCCACATAGCCTATCAAATTTATATATTTTGGTTAATAAACTTTATTATAGTCTAGAGGCTATGGCTTATAGAAGAAAAGCACACGTATATATATATTGAATATGTATATATACATATCCAATCGGCTCCTGGTATATAGGCCTATAACAAATAATAATCCCTGTACTAGACTGCCAAGGCTTTAGGAGAGGTTTTGGAGAGCGGAGGAAGCTGAAGAACGGGGGTGGGGACCTGGAAGGAATCATTATTTGGGGTATAGAC
>OMOV01015654.1:2939-15453 GCA_900312565.1 Beryx splendens
TGTACCACTTCTCTGTGTCGCGGGTGTAATAGGTCTTAACTCTCTCTCTCTGTGTGTGTGTGTGTGTGTGTGGATGACAGCGTGTGCTTGTTCCTGCGTCCTACCTCTGAGAGTGAAATGTTGGTGCTGCTCTCTGTCCAGGTAGGCAGTGGTGGTGATCAGACCGGTGGAAGGGTTGATGCTGAAGAGCTCGTACCCCGGGCCGGGCAACAGGCTGTACCACACCACCGCGTTCTCCTCTGTGGAGGGACACAGCAAGTCTTACGCTCAGTGATACTCAACCTTTTTCATATCAAGGACTCCTAATTTAGTGCACATCAGGGCCACAGGGTCTGTTGGACCTAAATCTGAGAACATTGTTATTGTTAGATATGATTTGGTACAGAATTCAATGACTATCTGTTTGTAGATAGAGAGATAACAGTTATCTCTCTGGCCAAAGTAGTCCACACTTCCACATTCTCTAAATGCGTTAACTTCTTGTAAATGAAATTATGGTGAAGTTTAATAATTCATCAATTTTCTGGGGACCCCACGTTGAGAAGCGTTGCTCTATACAGCACTGAAAACACTACAGTGTATAGAATTCACTAGACTGTGAGGAAAAATTGAAATGAAACGGTAAAATGGTGTAAAATGAAAGAGAAAACTGCTCAGAAGCTCCTAGAATTATTATGGTGATTATGAATATGGCAATTCATATATCCTTTGCGATGAATCATACATTGTTCAATAAAAGGCAGCCGTATTCTTACTAAGAAGCTTTCTCATGTCTAGAAAAAGCAGCGCAGACTTGCACTGCACTACTTTCCCCAACCGTGCTCATGCTTTCCATCAAAGCTAATAAAATCCTATTTTGTGCAATATAAATGATGACGCTAAAATCATTTGACATCACCTCTTTTAATCTTAGCTTTAAAATACATTAATAAAAATTCCAGTCCCAAGTCTCAGTTTAGCACCTCATTAGGTCAGACCATGTTTATAACCCCTTGCATTTCTGAAAGGCCTTATCTGATTTCCAAATTGAAACCAGGACCTCGGGTATAAATCACTAGATATAATCTGTCACTTTAAAAAAAATGACAGGGGGGAGAGGCCTTGGCTAACCTTTACTTGAGCCCTATGCTGTGCTATTATTCAAGGCCAAGGTATGAGCCCTCCTGTCGTCCGGTCTGGCTCCGATCCACAGCCGGCTCACACACCATGCTGCTCACATGTTTCTCTACGGCCGCTCCTCTCGCAGCCGCCCGAAAAGGGACACAAGATACGCTGAAGAAGTTTTGCATTGGTGTTGGCCATGGTTCTCTCTCTCTCTCTCTCTCTCTCTCTCTGTCTCTCTCTCTCTCTGTCTCTCTCTCTGTCTCTCTCTCTCTACACTACAGGTGGTGAAACTAACCATTAACCAGCAGCTGTACCAGAACTATGCATGTGGTTTACATCATCTTTCGCAGGACCTCTACAGAAAGTGTCAGGGGTGCAAAGTGAAAAGTACAGCTGTCCCCTGTTCACCCCGACGGACAATGAACAGGGGTGCAGCGCTCGGGGATATGGGAGAGGTATGTGAGAGGTGGATGTTTGGCAGGGAGGAAACAGATGAGGGGGGATGTTGAAAAGGGAAAAGGGAAGGAACATCAGCGTCATGCTCTCGTTAAGGTTTACTTGACAAGTAAAGCTTACCGGGAGCATAATTTACTGTGTGACTTCATTTTTACCCAGCACATAAGATCACTCTGGATATGCACACACAGTTTTCTGTGTCACAGTAAACTGAGGTTAACAGCAAGTAAACAGTAAAGCCTGCATAATCATGAGTGTAATATTTAGCAAATGATTGTGAGAATTAACAGAGAGCAGTTGCAAGTCCTAATGTAAACAGGTTTTATTGGAATGTCCAAAGAGTGTGTGCATGGAAACTCTGTGTTGATAAAATCTGACCATGAGAGTGCTGCTAATAAAACTGTATTTGCTCCAGATTTACAATATATAAACCTTTCATCATAACCCCAAGGAGAGCGCAGTTACTCTGAAGTAAAAAAGGTTATGAACATTTACTCAACAAATGTTCTTGAGTCAAATGGAGGATGAACAGAGAGAGAGTGAGCTGTCACACGCATTGATACTGCACGTCTGATTTGACTGACTCCAACACATGGAATCTGGATACAAAGCCCAACACAGGCACAAAACAATGGTCATCTTCAGGGAGTGTTGGTGAAAAAGCACAAATGATAATCAAATAAGACTGGTGGGAGCGCAGCCTGAGCATGCCGCAGGTTCCAGGCCAGGCGATGCGAGGAGACAGATGAAAACACGGGCCTATTAGCACAGATGGTTCGGATTATGGAAATCATCACAAGACAGGACCTTTCAAATCTCCCAGAGGAGCCGTGTGCTTGCTGTTCTTGGACAATTCTCACCCCCAAGAATGTTAGTTCACATCGAAACCCGGTCCTGTACAGATCCTCCTACCACATGCCCTCCACCTCCGTGTGCCAATAGTATTTAAAAGGCCTCGCACTGTCAACATGAGGAGGAGAAATGGGATTTAGGAGGCCCCGCGCACAACGTGTTAAAATAAACAGGGCCGATGTGTAGATTTGCGAATACGATTAGGGTTCAGGTGAATGTAATTTGGTGTGATGTACAGTTAAACTAGCGTATGAAAGAGCAACAAATGGTAGAGGAAAGGCCCGTGGTTGGTTTCAATCAAACTGCTAATGGAGTGCGACAAAACAGAAGTTAACCTTGGTTCATTCCACTGCTTAAGTTTCACCAAAGCTAGCAGGGTGAGGCCGACATGCATTCTGTCAGTCAACACTGTTCGTTACTAATGATGAATATAAATTACGTGGCCGAGGCTTAAACAAAAAATGGAATGGGGGAATTTTCTCTTTATCCCATTAAAGTCTTTGTAAACAAACGATTGGTTATGTGCAACAGAATAGAAACAATACTCCTTTCAATTCTACTATAATGTATCATAAATTCTTGTGGAGCACTCAGGCTTTGCCCTTTAGTTTTTTTGTTTCTTTTTTTTTTTTTGCTATTTGGCTGCATGTTGGTAGGCTTTAAGGACACCTAACATGCTAGTGCTGCCATCTAGGCATTTCAGATGCATACTGTCACCCACTCAGCTCACTTCCACAGGATGTCTTTCAGGCTGTACTTGAATGGTTTCATCAAATAACTCCCAAATTTTCAAAGAATTGACTCCTCAGCTTATTTACTTCATTCACGTGATGTGTGCATTCGTGACTCCTTGTTTTCATTCATAACACTAAGCACCTCTGCTTGTTAACCAGGCGTACCAGCTATGCCACATGTTTAGAAATATACTATTTAGATTTGAAAAAAGAACACATTTTCTGGTGTGGGTTGTAATTACAAAATCCTAGTTTGTGGAAAAATTTGATACTCTATCAGAGTTAGATTCTACATTCTTTTTATTCTTCTTTATATATTTTGCATTGTTTCTTAATATTTTTGCACTGTAATGTCTGTAATATCCCTGCCCATTTATTGCTATGAGATTTACAAACAGCTACACAGGAGAAAACATTTAAATTTAAATTTTGGGATGTTCTGTCACTATCAGAAAATTTGGTTTGTGCCATCTCTGTAACTATAAGTAAATATAAGTAACAGAATGCAAGTCTGCTTGCCACGCTGAACCTAATATGAAAAAAACACATGACTAACAGAGAAAGTCAAACTCAAGAGATAATATCCACAGCTCAGAATTATTACCTGAATCCTTATCAGCAGCAGAGACCGTGACCACTGGCTCTCCAGGATCTCTGTTCTCCGCCACACTGGCACTGTAGACGTCCTGCTGGAAGACAGGTGGCTGGTCGTTCACATCCCCCACCTCCACTGTCAGGGTGTGGGTGGAGGAGAGGCTGGGCCGGCCCCGGTCCACCGCCTGGACGGTGAGGCGGTGGGAGGGTTGGGCCTCGTAGTCCAGAGGGGCGGAGAGATACAGGAGTCCTGCAGAGGATGGGTAAGAGTTCGAACAAAACATGTCCAGAGGGGGGAATCATTTCTCAATCTTGCTGTCAGAAATGGGCTGAAACCTTTAGAAGTGATACAGAATGAATTGAAAAACATCATTAATTCATTGACCATGCCCTGTAAAAAGCTGACCTGTTTTCTCCTCCAGAGTGAAGAATCCTTCCTCGTTACCTGCCACAATGATAAAGGAGACCAGGCCATTTTCACCCAGATCTCCATCCACAGCCACAACATGATGCAGCAGACTCCCCACCTCTGCATCCTCTACCACCTGAATCGAGTCAGACGATATGAACACCGGGCGGTTATCGTTCACATCCAGCAGGAAGACCTGAGCTGTCACCGACGTCTGCTTACGGTCGACCTTCCTCTTCGCCTGGTCGGTGGCGGTTACAGTGAAGGCAAAGCTCGGCGTGGTCTCACGGTCTAATGGTGCCGCTACAGTCAGGCTTCCAGTGCGGGGGTCGATCTGAAAGGGGAAGGGTGGCGACGACCCGGACAGTCCCGGTTCAGGGTCAGAGGTCAAGGAGTAGCGGAGGGCGCTGTTAGACAAGCTCCCGTCGGCGTCCTTGGCGTGGAACGCAAATGCCAGCGCTCCGACCGCGGCGTCCTCCCTCAGACCGAACATGACCAGCTTCTCGGGGAACCAGGGCGTGTGGTCATTCACGTCCTCCACCATCACACTGACCAACACAGACCGGTTCGTCCCGGGAGCGAGTCCTGCATCTTCGGCACGCACCACCAGGAAGTACTGCGCGGCAGACTCGTAGTCCAGCGGCTGGTTAACATATATGTCGCCAGAGGAGCTGTCGATGCCGAAGTGGACGCTCCCGTCGCCCTCAGAGATGGAATACTGGAATCCGCCTCTGTCTGAAATGCCAGCAGAGCCGATGACAGCTGCAGGCTCGGCGTCTTCTCTCACCGAAAAGCATCTGATGATTTGATGGTCTAAGCTGTCGAACTGAGCTTCAACTCCATGAACCTGGAGATTAAAAACATGTAATATCATTCAACAGTTTAAAAGACTCAAGACTGTGCCAGGAATCTGAATAAAAAAGAATACCACAGATCAAGAGCAACAATTACGTACAAAGAGTGCTTATTAAAAATGATAAATCAAGATCTTCCAAATATTTAGTTCAAACTCATCACTCAGATGGCGTCACAGTAAGCAGTGGGTATGTACCTGTACATGAATGACTGCAGTTTCCTCCAGAGGTGCGGGTCCGTTGTCCTTGGCAACTACTCTCAGAGTGTAGTATGTTTCAGTGTTCTGGGAGAAAAGCGACGTAGCTCTGATGTCTCCACTCTGACTGTCAATCTCAAAGTGTCCAAGGCCATCATCTTCAAGATCAAATGAGAGAAATACAGGGTGCTGATGCTGCACAAACTCAGAAGCTCAACAATAAGTGGCGCACAGTAGTACATACATGTGTATCCTGTACGGCTCCACAAAATCCAAAAATATAACATTCACAGCTCACCTGTGGTCAGAGAGAAGGTAACTGTTCCGTTTTCTCCTGCATCTAAGTCTTTAGCGAACACGTTTGTCACCAAGGATCCAGTTGGTAGACCGGCCCACATCTGCAATAAAGATGATGAATTGCTTTGTCCCTCAATATCACAACACATTTCATACTTTAAAAAAAAGAAGAAGTGTTTTTGCTATTTGGGTCCGATGTCTTTCTTGTCTCTTTGTAAGTCAGCGCTGGTGAGAAATTTTTCCAGCTGTTTTGTGGTGATTCATCACCGCCACAGACTCCCAATGTAACTGAAAATGCGCCTTAAACACTGCAGAAACCCACAAAAATTCCCGCATTTGATGAAAACATTATTCTAACCGTTTAGATGCCACTTTTCTGAAAAAAGAGAGAAACCAGTTCCTCACCAGCTGGATTGTGGCATCGTAAAGATTGTTCTTTTCTTGACACGTGGCATGGCATTTTCATGAAATATGATTTTTGAGGGGTTTAAGGCAGATTTTAATACAAACTAGTAACCTATGGCAGTAATAAAATAACACAAACTATTTGTATAAAGTAGGTAATTTGTTTTTATGTTTTTAATGTTGCGTTGTTGCCCTCTTTTTGTATTTGTGTTTGTGTTTGGTGCCTTATGTATCTGACTCTCTGTTAAGCTTCTAAACTTTGTTTTTATAGAAGTGCTATATAAAAGTTTCTTCTCCTTCTTCTTAGTTTCAGTCTGTTTTTGTCAGACCTCCGCACCAAACTCTGATACTTTAGAAAAGGATGCCCTCTACCAGACACAGATTGTGGTAGGAGAATGTGATTGTAAAAACATGAGCACCTGAATATTCAGCTCCTTGGTGGCAGGCAGATGGGTGAACTGCGGAGGGTTGTCATTGATGTCAGTGACCAGGATGTGAACAGTGGTGGTGGCGTTGAGACGCGGGTGACCCTGGTCTGTCACCATCACCTTCAGGCTGTGCTGGCTGCGCTGCTCCCGGTCCAGTGCCACCCAGTTGATTATCTCACCTGGACGGGTGAAGATGGAGAAAGGTTGGGACGCTGCACAGCAGAACACAACACTTTACCACTCTGGTCTAGCCGATGTGCATGTGTTACCTGTTTTGGCGTTGATGCGGAAGTGCTTCCCATCCGAGAGCAGGATGTAGGATAGCTGGGCATTTTTCCCGGAGTCCTTATCCGAGGCCTTGACCGTTCCCACCAGGCCTTGAGGCGATGGCCCCTCCGACACTGTGAAGTAGTAGACCTTGCTGCTGAACTCCGGGGCGTTGTCATTGGCATCCAGCACCAGCACTATCACGCTGGCTGTAGCTGTGGTGTTGGGTAGCGTGGCATCGCTGGCTGCGGCAACCACCCTAAAGCGAAACATGGGTTCTGTCTCATAGTCCAGGCTGCGGGAGAGATACAACCACCCACTCCTCGGGTGAACCCGAAACGGAGGAGGAGGGAACCCCGCTTCTGGCTCCAAGGAATAAGCGAGGCCTGAGTTAGATGCGTGAGCTCCCCGGCTGCGGTGCGCCCTCACCTGGATGACGCGTGCGTCTTTCCGGTAGCCCTCTCCTATCTCCACCTGGTAGACTAAGGTCTCGAATGCGAGGGTGTCTTCGGCGGTGGTGCGGTCTATGTTGACTGTGAGGGTCAAGGTGGAGCTAAGAGAAGGCTCCCCTTCATCTTTAGCCAGGATTTCAAGGTTGTACCTCTGCCGGGCGTCCGAGTGTAAACTCCGATTTAACGTGACTGTTCCAAGGTTTTGGTCAACAACAAAAGTGCCGGCTCCACTAGTCTCCCCTGGCATTAGGTGATACTGCACCCTCCCATTGGCAGCGCTGTCAGAGTCATGTGCGTGAGCTATGAACAGCACCGTTCCTGGGGGCGTGTTCTGGGACACTGTGACCGTGTCGCTGGCTCTGGGGAAGACGGGGGCATTGTCGTTCACATCGGCAACAGTGATGTTGACTTGGGTGGTGCTGTAGACAGGAGAGGTGCCAGTATAGGACTGCAGAACCAGCAGTACATAGGGTTGGGACTCGTGGTCCAGCGGCTGGCTGCTGGTGATCAGGCCAGACTGCGGGTCGAGTGAGAACAAACCCTGAGGGTCTCCAGAAGAGATGCGGTACGATATAGATTTCACAGAGTCTGTTAAGATGAAGACAAGAGAGATGGCAAATAATTTCAAATACAGAGATTGCAAATAATTTCTCTGCATATCTTTCTCTCTGGACCTTGTTTGGGTACAAATAATTCAATTATTTCACAAACATATCAGTTATTTGCAAACAAACACACACAAACATACACACACACACACACACACACACGCTAGGCAACATTAAGTAATTACAGTTCAAGTCAGACGACCCCCTAATCCCCTACAAGTGTTTGTGCGTTGAAAACTACAACCTGCTGTAACTAGCAGCGAGCAGTTAAGCTTCAGGGGGCTTAAAGTTGCCCGACCCCTTTCAGGAGGACACAATGCTGATGTTTCCTGGTTTAAGTTGAGGAGTTAATCTGTTAATTGATTAGACCTTAAGTGACTGTCTAGCGCTGTAGAGTGGTAGCTGTTGAAGGGTGTCAGTGACTTTGCACCAAGTGGCCCATGAGGGGATAATCCAGGAAAACCGGAGAGCTGGGAATCCCCCACAGAGACTCCACTCTAGGGGAACTCAAACATTACACAGAATACAAGCTACTATATCTCTTTTCCTTTCTCACAATCCTATTAGCACTCACAATATGTCAAATGTTACTGACATTTTCCTGTAATTTTTTAACAAGCTGGGTCAACCTTAGAAAAGAGAGCTGACTACCTGCTAATGCAAACTAAATCAAACAAAACAACACAAAACAAATATAATAGCAATGACAAGAAATCTTACTTCAGGTGTATGTTCATGTTAAGACTATCTTTATCACTCTAAAAATGTTGACACAATATACTGTAGAGCTGTCTCTGACCCTTTATCATCTGTCATCTGTTCATTTGGATAAGGCGGATTAAAGATTAAACTGTCAGCCCCCCTTTTTGCCACTTGCCCCTTCAGTCCTGGAGTGAGATTGGCAGAACTGAGTGGCAACAAAGCTTGCTCAGTTCTTTTTGTCACATTCATCCATCAGGACAACAATCCTGCCTTAATTTGGAGGATTGGAGAAAACTACTAAAGTAATTAGGAATTTTACTTTATTAACTGCCTTAAGAAATAAGTAGGTACATTACAAAGTTACTCATTATTTAAAGTAAATCAGAGTCCGTTTGCGTTAGCCACTTCAAAAACATGCTGTAGTATTATGGCTTGTACTTCCAAGTGTGTTGTTAATCATTGTTTTAAGCCAATTTCAGTTTTATCTAGGGTACTTAGAGTGCTTAGATTGCAGCATGTTGTTTGCACAAGATGCCATGGGATTTTCTTTTTTTTAAAAACTTTTTTAACAAAATGAAACAATATGAAAGAAAAATGAATAAAAACATTCTCATTTTAAGCCGATTTCACATTAAGTTACCAGTTACCACCAAAAAGTAATCAGATTACTCTTACCCCCAACACTGGCAACATCAGTCCTGTATTACTGTATTGCATCATTTTGTTTTCTGATAGATTATTGATCAGTTAGAGCTTGGCAGGCTTAGGGTTAGTAAAGTCTCTGTGAAGTCCATTGAGATATGCTTGCGATGAAGGGCGATATAAATAAAGTTCTCGTCAACCTCACCTCCCCCCATGTGGTCAAATATACAGAGTCGACTCACTGGCTGGGCTGATGGCCTCCACTGTTCCCACTGCGGTGCCGGGTTGTGCGTCCTCAGGCACGGTGAAGGTGTAGCGTGACTTCTGGAACACAGCTGGGGCCTGGGCGCTACGCACAACGTTGACGGTGACCTCTGCGGGCCGGGCTGACGTCAGGCCCCCGCTGTCCTGGGCTGTTACAGAGAGCTTCACACTGGCACTGCCCAGGTGGGTCAGAGTGGAGGTTAGGTACAGCACTCCTACAGGGACAGAAATACAGTTTGCATTTAGTTTTATTTATTAGGCTTTCATCTCAACAAGGAGCTATGGCAACACCTGCAGAATGAGCAGGGAAGATCTCTCCATATCAGTCAGTGTCTTGTTCACTGCTCTGGTAGAACACTGTCTGTGTGAAGACAGATGGCTTTTATTTACTATCACATTGTGGCTGAATTCCTATCATAGTCAATAAGCATTTTCATGGGGATTTAAAGCAGGCTTTCTGCATCACCCCTACTGTTAAATGACACTGGCAATCATATCACAGAGGCTTACCCAAAGTAAGTAGTTGTTTATCCCAGAGCGAGTGGTTACGACTAGTGAGTGGCTCTAGGTAACGTGTCACATTGTTTAAGTCACTGAAACAGCCTGAGAAATGATTTAGATACAGTTAATAAACTCAATGAAACTCTTGTACCAAAATGTCACATAATCATTGCTTCAGTTAATTCCCTATTTTTGTAGAATGTGTTTACTACAATGTTCTGTTAATACTGTGTGTGGTACTTGCAGCTGATTCGATTACGAGGGCCTCATCCGCTGTCCAACATAATTACTGATGCCCAAACAGTAAGTGGTTTAGATGAGTTAAGGGCAACTAGAGGCGATGAATTAACCTCTAAAAAATAACTTGGCACAAAAATTACTCTGAGATCCCTTAGCCTGCATGGTTCTAAGGAACTACAGATTCTGATCATGTCATCCAGTGCATAACTTTTCCCTGTATTCTAGTCTTGATAGTCTGTTGCTCTCAGTTTTAACATGTGGTTTGTTAAAGCAGCTTGGTCAGCCGATTTTATTTTCACCTTTTTAATTGCATCAGAGCATTACTCCACTTGAAAAAACAACGTAAGTCATTGAATGTTATGTGTCACTTACTTTCTTACATAGGAGAGTATTCAACAAAACTTAAACTTAGGCAAACCCACCTGTCTTTCTATCCAGTGCAAACAACGTGGACAGGTCACCAGGGAGGACCTCGTAGCTGACCTGACCGAAGCTGCCTGAGTCTTGGTCAGTGGCGATAACGTTGAGGATCTCTGTGCCGGGCTGCGCATGGCTGCTGATGCTGGTGGCATACCGCTCAGGGTTGAACACTGGAGGGTTATCGTTCAGGTCTTCTACGTCAATGTGCACGTAGGTTTGAGCACTCAGCCCTCCCTGATGATTGCGGAGCGAGAAAAGAAGTCAATCAATTTTTGCTGTCTTCAATCAATAGGTAAACTTCAAACACTCCCTCAGGACTGCGTTATAAGTCAATGAGTCAATTACTATTATCAAACCAAAGGTCCTGTTTACAGTGTATCAAGATTAATTATTCAGAAATAAAGCCCACTCACTGGATCTTCAGCTTTGACTAGAATGTCGTGGGTTGTCTGTCCCGTATCTCGATCAATATCCTGCGACACACACAGCTCTCCAGTCACGGGGTTGATGTGGAAGAGGGGGTGTTTGTCCTGCTTGTCAAAGCCGTCAGACAGAGAGTAGCGCAGTGCGCCGAAATCAGGGCTATCTGCATCTGTGGCAACAACCTGAAGAGAGGAGAAATATCTGTGTTACAGTTTCATAAAGATCCTAAGACACTTGACATTAATACTTGAGGAACAGGGATGAGACGTGTAAAGTGTGTGTAGTATAATAATGTACTGAGAAGTACAGCTGAGAGTCCTCCGGCTGAGAGTCCTCCAGCTCATTTTCAGTATAAATACTTGGCATCTGGTAAGAGACACTCAATCATCCTTTTAATCTCACACAATGACTGACAGTATCAACATGGCGCTGGAAAAAGATAAGCAGTCTCTATAGGGGTGAGACACCTTGCAGATAAGCATAAGAATGACCCAAAAGATAAAATCCACTGAGGATTACTGCTATAGATTGTGTGCATCTATTCACAAGAAGTCTGACTCAACAATATAATGCATGAATGGAGTCTGATGAGGAATGAAGATGATCTAAGTCTGCATAAGAAGTGTGCGCAGTATGATTTGTTCTTGTTGAAGGAGGTAGGGAAGTATCTTTGGAAAATGATGTGGACACTGTTTCAGGAGTGACAGTTGGAGCAGGAACAGTGGTGAAGCTGAGGCAGAACTGTAGAAGTATGTTATCTAAGCCTTAGCTTGTTAATGATAAACCACTATAAAAGTTCAGGGAGTTTTCTGCACCTTGACACCAAATCATCATGAGAAATATTGAAAGTAAAACAATCTTTTGTGCCATCTTCAAAAAAAACAACAACCCACTTTGGTCCTCCAACACACAAACTACCAAAAAAAACAAAAAAAAAAAAACCAAAGGAAATTTTTTTCAGTTTGTTATTGTCTGTATTGAAGTAGCTGGCACTTGGTATGGTAGATTGTTAATGGACAGTATTAGCCAAGATTAAAAATAGTGGTGCTAATCCTGTAGGAGCATAGTGCCAAAGAGGACTTGGACCGCTGCACTGTCATGCTTGCATGTCTACAGAACTGCAAGCTAATGTTTACTCGCTGCGAGGGCTGCGCTACATGGACAAAATATCATATTACTGTGATGTTATCTAATTGTCAAGACGAACAGATGAGCACAAGCGCAATGTGTGAAATGCTGCCAGCAGCTCCACAGTGGCTGATGGGAATATCGCCTACCAAGTTCCTCGTGTTATTTCTGGGGGAGGCGTGTCTGCCACACACTTCTCATTCTCACTACTTCACTCTCGCCTGTAATAAAAACTGAATTTAAAAAGCCTTTGCATTATATATTTTACATGGTTTCATTTGCAATATCAATATGAATTTGATGTATTGTCCTAGTAGTTACACATCTCTCATTAAAGAAAAGTCTTAAACTGAAGCAGCAGTATTTGGGCTACATCATCCATCATAATGTTCGGATCTACCATCTCTGAATAGCAGTCCTGAATGTTGACAATAACCTGAAGATACACATTATAAAACCATAAAGAAATCCACAGTCGTGGGCGAGAGTATCATTACACTGCAAAACCGACAAAAAGTCGAGGAAAACAGTAGTCGT
>OMOV01015665.1:7342-19538 GCA_900312565.1 Beryx splendens
CTTTTCCCAATTTATAAAAAAAGGCCACCACCTCCCCCCCCCGCCGTGCACCGCCGGCCTATAGTGCATGAACACCCCCCCCCCCAAAAAAAAACAACCCAGACTGAGAATGGCAAATAACACAAGTGGAATTTGGTGGACCGATTCTCCAGTATTTTACACATGGTGTTATCCCCTCACCCCTGCCTCTGCCATTGGGCCCTTGTCACATCCTCTCTATCCCTTTCCTCTTCGTTCGTCCTCGCCCTCTACATATAAGCTTGAAATTCACCTCTATTTGCCAGGGTGGCAACTGAAGTGTATATGTATTTGTTTATTATTATCAAAGAAGGATAACGCACATTCAAACGTAGGACTTGGATCATAATGTATCATTACAGTAAACATTAAATGAGGTGAAAGTAAGTGGGAACTCATTTTTCTATGTCCTTTATGATTTTTTTTTTAAATTGCTCATGGAAAGTTCTAATATACTTGAAAGATATTTAGCGAAGCTCTAGATGCCTGTTAGAAAGCAGTCCGCTGTTTTGCGGTTAGGGCATCATTCGGAGTAACAGCGTAGTTTGTGTGTTTGAGTGGGTCGGTTTACTGTTGAATGTAGTCCAGGTGACTTTCACATCTAATGTACATAGACAAATCATAGCGAAGGCACAATAAGGAAAGCATTTCGTCAAGTAGAAATTCTGTTTGTTGGTATCGTAAGCTAGTTTCATTTGTGCTAGTGCGTCCCATGTTGTGCTGTGTTCTAAACTGTGAATATTTGTATGTGTTGTCTAAATAATGAACGTTGTAATGTAGGCTTAGTATAGAACCAAGCTGTTCTTGTGAAATAAATATGTACTTCACTTATATGGCTGCCATGGCTTTGGATATTGCGGCATAAAGTACTGACTGAGTTCAGCAATGAACTGTTGCAGCCGTGCGTAACACACAACATGCCTCCCGCATTTAAATACCTTCCCATTTGGATTCCTAATTTGCGGATTACAATTTCAGTCTAGTATTTTGCTTTCATGCTAGTTATTGTATTTTCATAAAATAGATTTAGCATTGCTCATAATTATGTATTTAAAGTCGCTGAATGAGTCATCCAGTGTTTTGTGATGGCGTGCGTAAAAGTATGATTGTGTTTCAAGGGACTGAAGAATTCAGTGCACCACGCTTTCAAAATAATTCTTTAGACATTGCTGTGCTGCATTTGAACACAGTGGACATTCAGTTGCTTCATACTGTATGATATTTGCAATGAGGGTTGATTTAAATAGGGTGCAATATTGCTCAGTTCCTCTCCTCTGTTCTTACAATGGCAACTTATTATATGGGCAAGATTTATATTAGCAGAAACAGGCTCAACCTTGTCAAATAAGATTTTAGATATTTAACCTATTCAATATGATGTCTAGTCTAAGAAGTGTATAATCCCCGGTATAACACCATGGGTAAAGCAGAATGCAGATAGGCCTAATTCTACTCTGATACGTCTTTTAATGCTCAATTGACTTTATAGCCTTGTCCGTAAATATTTATGCCCATGAATGTCATGCGCCTTTTTGTAGACGGAATTAATGTGATGTGTGTGAGAATTATAGGAGGCTGATATCAGGCTTTAGGTGTTACAGGTTCTACTCCTGACACGGTGTCCACACCAAACCCAAACTGTTAAATGTATTCAGCCACACATACTGTTTTCACTTGCCATTATAAGGAGATCTCCTCGAACCTCAGTGCACCAGCGTGTGAGTGTTGGTCACTACCTGCTACATCCAAACAATAGAGAGTTCAACCAGAGGACACGGCTGGCTCTGGCCAATCACCGACTCGGAGCACTTCTTGTGACCCCTGACCTTACGACACACACAATGTTCAGACCATACATCAGTGTTAAGACCTCCGTGAGCTTTTTTTCTTCACATTTTAGATTCACACAGGAAACAAAAAACGGTGTTTAGGTGTGAATCTGAGCCACCAGTTCACCAGATTATTATGTGAGACAGCTTTTCTGCTACTCGTCACAGAAACGCCGCTGTCAGGCTGTGTGGAGAGGGCAAATATGAGAAGAAACATGCTACTGTTATGCACGCTATTCAATATGTTTTCATTTCCATTTCCACTCGGCTGCACCAGGACGCTGTTCTTTACTGCTCAAAACGGCATTATTTAGGATGACAGCATAATAAAATGTGTTTACAATATATTTAATCATAAATTAGATAAAATTGGCACCAGTTCACTAAAGTCTCCACAGTAGAATCCATCCTTGATAGCATATTTCCATTGCATCTTGTACATTTATCTGCTAAAGCATTTTGCAGAAATTAAACAAATGAGACTGAGCTTGCTTCCTTTTTAGTCAGAAATGCTGTAAGCGCTGTGCACAGGCCCTTCAGCAGTGTGCAGCAGCAGTTGCAGACATGGCAGCTGTGCAGAAGATGGCGTTTGGGCTGATTGGCACCGGTTTTACCTCCTCTCAAGAAGTGGAGCTAGTTAAATTACAGATCTCAACTCATTTGATACACGAATAGAGGTCACTTCCAATGTACTGAAATTTTAATTTGCCCATCCACGTGACTTGTTGAATAATGAATGCCCTCGGGTCAGAAATAGATCTGAATTTCTGCCGTATTTTCATTTCAAGTGATCCTCAGCAGGGTGCGAGTCACATCTCGTCTCCCCTGACAAAACTCTGCTCGGTCCGTGGTGGACACCGACCATCATGACTTGTGAGTAGACTTGGATCTTTTTTACTCTATGAGGCTTTTTGAAATAGTGCAGAATAGCCTAATTTATAGCATCACTAGTGTGTCATGATCTTTAGCAGCAGCCTGTAAGCAAGAATATTCTCACCAAGCGAGCATGTGGTCAATTTAAGGTTATTATAGTAGCCTATATCCTCAGATACAGTTCTTTCTTCTGTGGGGTTTTCTGAGGCAAATCACAATTTGCTCATTCGCAAACTCAAATAATCAGATTTGTAAACATGTCATTCTATCAAAATATTTTAGAGAATATTTACATGTAGTTTGTATATTTACCTTACCTAGGCTATAAAACATTTTTGAGCCATATCATATGTTGGACCACTGTGTGCAGGCCAGCAGCTGTACTTTCCCATAACTTCTTACAATAGCCTATAAAGAACCCAAAATACCAAGGTGATTATTAAACTATAAGTTAAAATATAAAAGTTTTGTGGGACTTAAAAAATCATGTGCAGTGTTGCTAAAATGATTTGATACTGCAGAGACAAATAAAAAGTGATAGGCGTAGCCTATACATATAATCGATGGCTGGAACTTTTCTGGTGTAGAATCCCTTGAATTTGGCATGAATAGCATAATTATAAAAAATACAAACCTCCGTTTATATTGGCTGGAGGTGGACAAGGGCTCCTTACCTTAAAATGACCATATCACTTCAAAGCTGGTGAGGAATGCTTAACCTATTGGTGTTTATTTTATGAATTATGATGGAGGAAGGGCTACTCACAATTTCAATCAATCTTAATATATGCTTTCGTCTTTATTGGTTATACGAATTGGGGGAAATGTGTTAAAACTACTTTAACCCATGCAAAGAGTTTTTAGAGGCCTTTGTGCTTCGCTGAAAGTTGTCAGGACAACTGACTGTCTGAAAAGGCCCTTCAGGGAGAGCGAGCACAAAGGCCACTTTAGACATAGGTTAAACATTAACAAGGTCCTTAGGATATGTAATGATGAATTCATCTCTTTGTATTACTATGATTATTGTTAATATTATTATTGTTAATATTTTTGCACTTACCTCAAAACCTATAGGCTAACGGGCAGCCATTGCAAATTATTAGAACTTGCAATAATGCCTCAAACTGGATATGGTTTAGCAATATTTTTATCACGGAAAGAAAACGACTGAGTTCAACATGAAAATTCAACTTCAGTGCTTTATTACAACCATAAGCAAACAATCCCACAGTCTGCCGGTCGAGGATTCCCAGTGCTGCTCTGCATTCGGAGAATGGGCTCCAAGTCAACTTAAGGCGTTGAATTTCGCATTAGCCTTGATGTTGGCCGGTGTAAGCCTTGGAGAAAGAGTTATCTTCGGCTGAGTGTATCGGTAACCCAAGCCTGGCTGTTAAGAGCTCCGAGTGTCAACATTGTGGGGAGATATGGACCGCCGTCTGGCCAACATCCAGATGTCTGCGCCTCTAACTCCTCTTCTTTGACAGTGATTAGAAGCCTCGATTTGTGTAAATAACTCTGCTAAAACATTTGAGATATAAAACACAATCAATCAACTACCACGTTTGTGCAAAGAGCAACTTTGGAAAAACTGCAACAAAAAAGTCAAAGTAAAAGTAAAAATGTAGGCTAGAAGCTGAAGGCCTTTGGTTTCCATCTTCTCCTTGTTTTTGAACCCAAAATAACTTCACACTCGCCTCTCCTTGCCTCTGCCCGGGTCAGGGAAAAGTTCAGGTGCGGTGGCGAAAGGCAGCGTGGGAGTGAGGCTCTGTTTTCTCTCCATAGTGAGGTCGAGCCTTAATGCGCGGTCCTGGTGACTTTGCTGCTTAGCCTAGAAGTAAAATGTAAGAACAGAAAGAGAGTAAAATAAATCATTTGAAATTAAAACATTGTGGTAAACAAAACACAAACATTGTTGAAACATTGTTTAAAGAAACCTCATTCATTTACTAATTATGTCTTAAAGCCGTGCGTAAAAGTCACGTCCATGGAACCTCATCACTGCTAAATGAAGCTTTGTCCTTTTCTCCTTAACGTTAGACACGTCTGGGAGGTGAATTGATAAGAGCTGGTCTGCTGCTGCTCGTGGCTCTAAAAGTTTACCGCTCAAGTTGTAGTTTGAGAGGACAAAGGCTGGTGTGGGAGTGGGATGCTGTCCATGTCCGCCCCGAGTGATTAATAGTTGTGGTGGGATTTTCCACGCCCGCTACTCGGTGTTGACGGAAAACAAGCGCCAAACGGTGCCGAGGAGAGAGAGGCTCTCCTCCGGCCAAGATTTTTGGCAGTACTGGGGTGGCAGAGGCCAACATATCTTCCATGACAGCACAATTACGCATGGCAAAATCTTTAATGTTGGATTTTTGAATTGTATAGGCATAATTGTTTCGGTGGTCTAGGTAAATTAGCACATGATTATGACTTAGTCGGCACTTTTTACCATCTTCCCCCCTCCCCACATAAGCGCCAAAACTCTCCCTTTGCGCAAACCTATAATTTCCAACATCACTCAACTGGTCATAGGAAACGCGTAAGCGCATGCAGGTCGAACGGGGTCCATGTAGTGATCAGTGGGGTCGAGAACCCACACTTTGGTTGCCTCATCTCCACTTTCCGCTCACTGTTGACTGACATAGACTACACGCACCTCTCACGACCACCAGGACGCACACTTCCCTATAGGATAGGACAGGTAATGATGTGACGTTTTATTTCTATTTAGCCGCCAGCATGCAGGCAATTGATGATGGAGCAAGAGGCTGACTAAGTGGTACTACAGCCCAACTCTGGGATAGAGGACGGGGGGCGACATTGAGTTCGCTGTAGCACACGCCACAGTCTTGACTGCGTTGTAAATCTCAGAGAAAGGAGAAGAGGCTGACTGGAGTGTTGAGTAATCATTATGCCATCCTTAAAGGGTATTTTCGAGGGAAAGCCCTCTCCATCTCACATAGTGCGAATTGTCACGCTGCAGTGCAAAACATCCTGCTCTTAGCTTGGCTGAGAGCTGCAGCTGCACTTGAAACTCGGCATAATACAGCAGGATTAGCGCTAAGGCTCACCCAGGCACTAATAGGCACCAAATATATGGTACTTTAAAACTGACAGAACAGCCTTTTCCTCTGAATGGGCGACATGTGGAAAAGCTGCTTCTCTGCGAGAGACTTGCTCCTCTGCCAGATACATTGCAGTGTCATGTACCCCTCTTTTTTCTCCCTCCAAACTGATCCGTTTCTCCTCAGGGGCAATGACTGCCTCCATTAATGATTCACGGGCTCAAATAAAAGGGATTTAAGTTGACGTTGCGTCACGTGAGCGGGGCGCATAATACTGCGCTGTGTTATGGCACGGGGAAGAAAACCGGAGCCCCGGTCTGGCCATATGATGCTGATTATATGCGGGTTACCCCCACTTTCCGTGAGGGGAGTCCGGGCTTTGTAGTTTTTTTTATCGAGGAGAGAAAAAGAAAGAAAGAGGGAGAGAGACAGAAAGAGAGAGGATCCCGATTTTGTGGATGGTATTATACTGCTGTCACGGACGGATATGTTTTTCCACGCGGACAGAGTCAGAGCCCGTGCTTTGGGAGGATGGATTTTATTTTGAGGTATTTCCGCCGATTGTTCATTACTGTCGTGAGTTATTGCCGCGCGAGGCAGAGGTCAGTAGAAACAGAGTCTAGGTTCTTGCCGGGCTAGAAAATACAGCGCTAATAAGAAGCTATCAATATTCACCTATCTGCACATATCTCATATTCATCATAGCTGATAAAGTTAACCAAGCGAAACATAAATAGGCCTCCAGAATTTACAACACAGCATCTAGGGAACCATTTGAGGGTTTGGTTCCCTTAAAATACACGCGTGTAATTGCTCCATGTTGTGCTTCCAGGAGGCTAAACATTATAATAAACCCATAAACAGTTTCATTCGCAAATTACAACAGGGCAGCGAATATTGATATATTTTCATTTTCACCTCGTGTTTTTTACAGCATGAGCCATTGAGACAATAGGCCTATATAACCGTTTGTAAATAAACGCGGCCATTTAAATATTGGCTGACAAGAAAAACCCAAACAGAGCAGGTGAAAGCGGCCGCCCCAAGGTGCGACGCCTGTCCTATAAAATGCATCAGTTTGTGTCTTTACATGGGTTTCTGCGGGTAAATGATAAATCAAGTTGAGCTCCATAAAAAGTAAGGGAAAGCAGTGGGGTTGTGTCGCTCCGCCAGGGAAACGAGGATATAATGGAAGACGGAGTGCCATCCAGGACCGCGCGGCCGCGCTGAGGTCACGGCGCTCCGGGTTGATTTATGGGCGCGGGGACTTAGGGAAGCCGGTGCGCGAGAGCTAATGACTATTCGATCCGTTTCCCGAGAAAATGCACACCGACCAGCAGAGAAACAACAATCATGTTATTTGCATAAGCCCATGCTGTATTATTAGAGCTATTACACCCATATGCATGCGACATTTGCTCGGGGTGTTGTTTTTGTCGGGACAGAATCCGTGTAGTGGCCTTTATTTAGGCGTATTGCTTATTAGTTTTGGATATGCTTGTGTGTTCTCAGCTTGAATATATTTTTGTTAGTGCTTTGTCAAAAAATGTTACCAAGAATGTAGAATTTAGGGATACTTTCGAGCCACAAACATTTAAATATTATGACTTGATAAATAGGCCTGGACGCTGCTGTTACATTTTAATTCTAGCCTTAAAAATAGCCTATCTTCAAGATAATCGCATCAAATCTGACTGGATTTGGGTTTTATTTTTGCGCCATTTACGCATAGGGCCTACACCAATACGCATAACAATATTAGTCTAACCTAATTGTCTATTAAGTTTTCGATCGCTATAGAGCTCATCTATTTGAAATAATATCCATAATAATATAACTGCACACTGCATTAAAAGGTTGAATTATTTTCAGTAAAAATTTAAATATTTATTCCATTCTTCACTGCAGAAATCCAGCCAAGTAAACCCAGGCCATCGCACGGTCCTCCAGACACCCTGTTCTGCCTTCGGTAAGTCTATATATCTTTATTGATTTGTGTTATGAATGCTTGATGGTCATATCCTTATTCAATTTCTAATAAGTACCACGCACGCCCACTAAAGCGCTCACAAGGAGAGACAAGCAGGCTTGTATATTTCTTTGTAGCAGCGATATGAAGAGCCCGAGAGCAATAATTCCTTCTCTTCCACTTGTCTTTGTGGTGTAATTTGTCACTATAAAAGTGACGAGGGGAATCGCACCTCTTGGAGCGGTGCCTTACTCCTTTCAAAAACCACTTTCTGTGAAAACCATCTGCCTGTCCCACACTATAGTTTACTGCATTGTAGTTTGAAACGGGATTTTCTCTCCCCAACATTGCAGATTTTTTTTTTGGGTCACATTGTTGGGGCCTTATTGCGCCATGCGACCACCAACTCACTGACATTTCACCCTCTAGTCAGGGCCAAATTAAAGAGAAACACGAATCAGCATTTTAGCCCAACACAAAGGAGTAAATAATTATACAATGTGTCTTCTTCGGTTTGGAAAAGAAAAAGCCACGTTGGCTAAAAAAACAAAAACCTCATGCGTGAATTTTTGTCCCACTCACCCTCCCACGCCGTCCGTGTGCTCTACCTTTTTAATTGTGTCGTTGAATCTGCGTCCCAGAGCCTCAACCCGGCAGAGAAGCTGCTCTGGACGTGTTTACAGCCTGGAGAAGCGAGAGGACATAAATCTTTTTTTTTCTTTTGGCTGCAAAAGACACCATTACCATGCAGAGGGATTCCCCCTGCTGTCGGCTCTGCGCTCCCCTGCTCCTCGCTGCATGTCCTCTGCTCGCCTTTTGGTGATGAAACTTCTTTCCATTTTTCTCACCCAGCTCCTGGCGGGGTTTTTCCCTTGATATACAGCGAGCAGGGCTTTGATCCACCTTTTTGTTTTCTCATCTAATAAATATCATGGTGTATTTGCCTAAAAAGCCATGCAGCCAGTCGCATCAGAGCAATATCTGATGTTGAAATGAAAACGAATTGCCCGGAGGATTGAGGATCATATGCAAAAAAAAGTTGGTTAATGATTAAGCCGTGAATAGAAGCCCTTTATGTCCCATGGAAATGGAAATGCATCGTGGTCAGCGGCTGCTTATCCCATTGTTTTCTCCTCTGCTCCACCATAACATCCAGCAATAATTCCACTCACAACGTGGAGTAAATAATAACAAATGATTTAAAACACGTTGGGGATGGGCTTCCATGCTATTTGTAACGATATAGGTTTTTTTCTACACACAATACCTCATTTGGTGGGGGGAGGAGGAGGAGAGGCAGCCACTTGATTTGAACTGGCTTTCCAAGGCGCTACTTCATTTGCATAATTTTTCTTGTCTATGGTGACGCTCTGGTTCGGGGGAGTTCACTGGTGTCTGCATGGTACTGGTGAAGGATCACATAGTCCAGCAAAGCCCTGGCTGTGTTTAATATTGCTATGAAGCCCTGGCCATTGCTCTCCATAGCATGTGATAAGTTCAATCGTGAGGCCAGATAGCTCTTATCTCGCTGACCCGACTGCTCACGCCTGCTTTCGTAATCTCGGTTTACCCATCCACGTCGAGTAGGAAAAAAAGAAAAGGAAGAAAGGAAAGGGGTTTCTCTCGGCTCTTCCCTTTTTTGTTGTGGCCGCTAATGCCTGGTGCATGGCAGGGCGCAGTCTGCCGCTGCTTCACCCAGCCAGCTCTGCCTTTAAACTTTTCTCTGGATTACTGCTTTGATCGATTTCGTCGCTGAATGAGAAAATATTGCTTGGTGCTCTGCATTCGTCGTCAGAGGATAAGGTAAGCAGGCCAGAAATAGGCTCCCTCGGTTGTAAATGGCGGAGTTTGTGTGTCGTGCGGTGATTTATCACCGTATGACTTAGATCTCGGTTCAGGAAGAGTTCACACACACAGCCAGGCAGCCAGATCTCTCTAACGTGGAGCAGAGGGCTGAGCTCAAGTCTGTCTTTTCTCTCTCTTTCTGTACCATTTATTACTATCGCACTATACCTCCACTGGAAATACACCAAAAAACTTTCTGATATCCTTTCCAGATCATCATTTGAATAGCAGATGTAGTGAACAGGTCTTCTTTCATTCTGCGGTTTACTTGCGTTGAGGGCAAACTGAGTGGCTCTGATTTTATACAGATTTGTCTGTCGTTACGCACTGCTGCACAAACACGGACTTGTTCTACATTTTCTCTACCTGTTTTTTTTTCTGTTCGTTTTATGACAGTATACATTTTAGTCGTAGGTCTGCTAACAAAGTATATCAACTGTGAAATAAATATGACATTTAACTGTAGCCTATAGTAATCAGATCGTTATTGCTTCACGTTTTACTGTAGGCCTATAAAGACCCCCGGCAGCTTCAGCAGGTGAAATTAAGTTGAAATAGACTTTTTTCTTGTTTTTTTGTCTCAAAATTATTATTTTTGTGTCAAAACTGGTTTTGTAACTATAATGCCCGACCATATGCTGCCAGACAACTAACCTACTGACATCTAAAGCTACAGCACAAACAAAAGAATTGCATGATTTCACTTCGGAACCAAATAGGGAATAAATAGAATGAATGTTTTTGATTAACCTATTTTTTGAACATTAATTGGAAGCCATTATTATTGTTATTATTATTGGTATTATTGATATTATTGTTATTATTGTTATTATTGTTGTTATTATTGTTATTATTGTTATTATTATTGCCTCCACTCCTCACTGGCTATCGTTAAAGCGTCCTCAGTGCATGATATATTCTAGGCTACATACATAAAATATCTCAACGCACCATTATTTCATTGGAATGTCATTATATGAAAGATTTCCCAAAAATGACCTGTAGATCTGTGTCGATTATGCTTGATAGTTTCCCCAATAATCTTTCAGCGGCTGTGATCCCCATGGTTACCTGAGTGAATTATGGTAGTAGTTTAGCAGCAGGCTAGCTGTGCGTCCCGGGTTTCTGTCCGCCTGAGTACCGGGCTTGGCTGCTCACCGGGCCGCTCATTCCGAGCAGGCCGTCCCGGCCCACTGACCCCCATATATCACCGCGACGGGCCGCCGCGCAGACAGCACCGACAGCAGCCATTATTATGGGCCTGCAAGGAAAAGTTCACACCGTGGTCATGGAGATGCACGGATGCCCGCCCGGTTTTTCAGGTTTCCTTGTGGCTCTTCC
Source organism: Beryx splendens (assembly GCA_900312565.1). Taxonomy (NCBI): domain Eukaryota; kingdom Metazoa; phylum Chordata; class Actinopteri; order Beryciformes; family Berycidae; genus Beryx; species Beryx splendens. The sequence continues at coordinate 18,268 of OMOV01015665.1, forward strand.
ATTTATCTTGCAGCTCACATGCACAGAGAAAAAAGAGGAGAATGCGGTTGTTTATGCTTTGCGCCAGGTGGCCGGGGGAGCACAACGCGTTGAGGTCTATCCTGTTACTGAGGGAAGATTTTTTTGACCAATAGTGAGAAACAAAAATAGGCCCAGTGCACTCACAAAGAGCTTTATAGCTAAACGCATGTGTTTTCACCTGCTGCACAGGAAATAAGCTAATAATGATGATATCCCTGATAACAGAATAACTGCATAACAGAATTACAATATATATTATTAATTAAATATTGGCAGCCTATACCATAGCCTCCAATCACTTGCTTATTTGCCCAGTTTATATTAGTAGCCCTTAGTACATTCTCTATTAGGTGTATTGCTATAAAAGTGTAATCTCCATACAGTTTTGTGTTTAGTTGGCTAAGAAACCTAAATGCATGTCTTTTCTTGTTAGGCCCTAATACTGATTTGGAAATCTGAAATGCTTTTGAAAACGTTTCTGTTTTGATGTTGCTTGGCACAGATGGTTATACAAGGTTAGTGCGTGCCTTTGTGCCCTGTGTAAGCCATAAGGTAAACGGTAATAGTCTCCAGAACTGTTGGCCCTATCTTGCCTCCATAGTCTCCCGTGTCAGGCCTGTATTGAAAAGTAAGATGGATCGCCACCATTTCTTCTCCTCACAGTGCTTCTTGTAACCCTAGGTTCACCCGAGGAGGCCATTGGCGGAGAGGCGTCACGTGACCACGGGGTGCCAATGTTATTCTACAAGGGTGTCAAGACCCTGTCAGTTTCTGAAATAAATATTGGGAAACGGCGAGATGCAAAAGGCAACCTACTACGACAGCTCCGCAATTTACAGTGGCTACCCGTATCAAAGCGCAAATGGCTTCAGTTATGATGCCAATCAGGTCCAATATCCCCGGGCCTCTCATGTGGAAAGTGAGTACCATCGACCTGCCTGCTCCCTGCAGTCTCCTGACGGCTCCGTGGCCCTGCAGAAGCCGGGGGAGATGGCGGAGAGCTGCGACAGGACCACAGCCATTCAGGCGGCGCAGTCCACGGTTCATCCCGAAAGCAATCAACCGCAGGTGCCGGTGTCAGGCCCACCCCCTCCTCCACAATCACCCGGTGCTATCAGCCAAAACACGAGCAACGGGTCCAACCAGCCCAGTGCCAAGAATGGCTCCCCGACCTCCGCAACTCGCAGCAAGCATATCTTCCCCTGGATGAAGGAATCCCGTCAGAACAACAACAAGCAACCCACCCGCAC